>JANZXR010048754.1:0-13110 GCA_027575705.1 Erythroxylum echinodendron | reverse complement strand
CCATACCATAGTCTTGACTGAGTACACGGGAAGAAGAGTCATAAGTGTTGAATCAAAGGTTTGGGATAAGACTTTCATCATGTGTGAAGGACAAAGGAATAATTTATATAAAACTTAAAATATATAAAATTAAAAATTAAAAATTATTTATTTATCCAAATTATTGTTTAGTCTTTGCTACATACTAAGTTTATAATAATTTAATACTAATCAAATATTTAAACTTTAAATTTTTATTTTATCAATTTAACTTCTAATTTGAATTTAAAATGTTATATTATATAGAAAAAATGTATCTTATCCCTATTATAAATCTAGACTAATATCATAAAGAGTTCATGATTAAAGAGTTATTTATATCATATGGTATAGGTCAATGTTGCTTCACACTCTTTTTCCAAGACCAAAAAGTATGAATAATTTAAGTGTAATGACAGTTATACTTGGTGGCTCACATTTCTATGTAACATTATTATCCTTGTCCCTAAGTCTATATTTCTTTATTAGACTTACGCGTAAAAGTAAGGGTAAATTTTGGAATAATTGATATTAGTAAAGTTATCATTTTATGACCATAAGATTACATGAGCAAGTCACAAAATTAGTTTTTTTTTTTTAAACACAAAGGAAATTTATATATTAAGTTTGAATATGATTAAATTTAGATAAATTAAAATTTGGTCGAATGCGAACTAAGTTTAACTTTTATTAATTTAATATTATTTTAAAATAATATTATTTTAAACTCAAAATTGAGCCTTTTAAGAAATCCATAAATTCTTTCTAACATGTCAAGTAAAAGGATAATCACAATATGTCATATGTCTATCAAGTAAATGGATAATCACAAGACACTCTACCGTGGATCATGATGCACGAACTTTATGATAAATTATTTTAAAATATTAAATATATTATATTTTTATAAAATAGATAGATATAATATTTTATAAAAATATATGAATGCATGTTATAATTACTGATAAAGTTTAATTGTGTTGAGTTATTATCTTTCAAAATCTTAATATTTATAATTCTGACTTAAAATTTGTATATAAGTGTTTTTTAAATTGTACAAGTGTTGAATATAGTCTAATATAATAATTTAAAAAAATAATCTAATTGTATAAGTTTATAAGAATTCGAAAAATATATAATTAGAAAATTATTTCTTATACCGTTATAAGAATTGAAATAAAAATTATAAAAAACGTATTCATATATCATTAAATTTTATAAAAACGCCTACAATATTACGAATATGATGGTAAAATTCATTTCAAAACTATCAAATCTATTATTGTAGTGGAATATATTATTATATTTTTCATAAATCATAATATATAATATTAAAAAATGACTTTTATGATATATTCATAAAATGTTAAAGAAGTATAATGTTAAATAATAATTTACCCTTAACTTGAAAATAATTTTGGGTTTAAAACTAATTTTTAAGTTGATCCAAAATTTGAAAAACTTTTATTATTCTTCAATTTATATATATATAGGTATTTATTTATATTCCCTTTCTTCCCCTCAAATAATCGGGATCAGATCTCCTGTTTCGGTTACAGTATTCCTATCATGTTCTATTAAATTTTAGATTAAAAAAAAGTTAAAATAAAGAAACTGAAAGAAAGGATTTGATTAATATATTAACTAGAAGCTCCCTTTCAGACACATCTACTATGATATCCTAGATTAGAATCTGTCAATCAGCACATGGATAGGACTAAGTCATCTGGAAACGTGAACAGTTGCAAGAAGACACATCCTGGGTTTGCATTTTAGTTACTAGCCTTAGGTTTCTTCTAGACTTGTCATTGTAGTGACTGTTATTGCATATCTGTCTTCCTCTATGGAGTAGCAGACTACATAAAGTTAGGATTTTTAGTCCTTTCCTTCCTCTTGTCTGCTGGAGATTCAAAGGGCATAGCTTTCGTCAATCTATGAAGGCTTTTGTATCAGAAGTTTCAATTTTGCATCTAGATTTTGATCTTTTCTTTTTGATTTGCTGCTGCATTTATTAACAGGAGTGTAAATTCATGACATGAGATCTCTTGTTTTGGTTACAGTATTTTTATCATATTCTATTAAATCTCATTTACATATTTATACGGGACTCACATAAATGTATAGATTTAATAAAACAGAATTAAAAATTTAAAATAGAATAATAAGAACAAAGGATTTAATGTGTAAATCCATAACCTTCTTGACATATATGTTGTTGTAGATGGCACATGTGCTTTCTTCTGGTATCCAGGACGAGGAATATCAGATTTTGCTGCCGTCACTTCGCTAAATGTACTAAAAGTTCCATTGTTGTAAGAGAATATCGGGACGACTTTTAAGTTAGTTTTAACTTTGATCTCCTTGCCCTTTCCTTTGTTTCTGCAAATCCTTTTTTTTAGTTTTAACTTTGATCTCCTTGCCCTTTCCTTTGTTTCTGCAAATCCTTTTTTTTTTTTCATTTTGTTTTATTGCCTTGCTTTCTTGTTTCGTTGCTTCCATTCCAGTAAGTACAACCAACGATTTAAAAGTCAAATCAGTTTAATCGATTTAATTATACAAATTTTGAATTAACTAATTTTAAAATTTTTAGTTTAATTTATTTTAATAATTTTTGTTATTAAAAACTGATCGTTTTATTAATTAAATAGTAAGCTTTTGTAAATTGTTTGATTTTTATAAATCAAAATAAACTAACTAATTTTTATTTAACAAATTTTCTTTTTAATTAAGGACATTTTTCTTCAATCATATTTAAAAATTTTCAATTTTATTTAATTTTTAACTGATTTTTTGATATTCTAATGCTAGTTGAATCATAGAAACTTTAATGCTCTCGTTTTATTGATTAATTTTCGATTTGATTTTTAAAACATTGAGTACAAATATTTGCATTATATAATCAAGTGTGTTGATGGCACAAATAAATAAAGATGACAAAAAACAATGTAAGAGTTTATTAGTCTATGATTCATTAGTAACAGTGGTAATAATCAATGTTATAAATATCATATTGGTATCAATATCTTATTAATTTTAGTATAGAATTGTACCGATATTGTTCAATATTAAGCAAAGATAAAAGATGTGAATTTCGGATAGTATTGGCTGATACCGGTCAAAAAATAGTACCTCTTCCTTCGATATCGACCTTGGATCGGCTGATACCGAAAGTTTTGCCTAGTATTGTGTAGTACTTACTACAAATTTTGACTATTCCAGGAACTAAACTGCAAAAACAATTTAACAAACTTACCTCTCATTGTTGGTTCTCTACTTCTCCTCACAAAAATTTTTTTCTCTCTCCCTCTCAACATTCTAGGTTCTCCTCCTCACCTCTCACTGTCATCGTCGTCCTAGATCTCCCTCTGGCCACCATCCCCTAGTCACTGGTCTCCCCCCATCGTGTCTGTTGACTGCTACTCTCCCTCTCCACTATGCCTCCTCACTTGCCAGTTTGCCTCTCCACCGAGCCTCCTCCACCTGCTGCTCCCCCTCCTCACCTTGCCTAACCCCTTCTTAGTTGCTCTCCTTCAACATCGTTGCCACTGCTCGCTAAAACCATATAATTTTCATATTTGATTTTTGACCCCAAGCCTGCTTGACCTAAAAACTGAATTGGAATTTTGATTTTTTGTGTGTTTTGAATTGTTTTTTCCCTTCCGTGAATTGCATTTGAATGATGTTTTGGTTGTGTTGTGTAATATTGAATTTTTGAATTGTTTGAAAGTTTGAAATTGTTGGAATTGTGAATGGTTGTATTGTGTTGGAATTGTTGAAAATGTTTGTGTGAGTTAGAGATTTGAGAAATTTGAGTTTGAAAATTACAAATATTTGATGATGGTTAAATCTAACTGCAATGTAAGTAATTTCTTAATCTAATAAAATGAAATGCAAAAATTTTCTTCATATAATGATGTTATGTGATGAAATTGACAATGAATAACAAAACATTTTTAACTAAATTAGTTCCTGGATCTACAATTAAAGGTGAAAAATAATTTGTTTATTGCAAATATTATATTGATTCACAACTCATTTTTTCTCCTATGCCAAGTTTTATAGAACTTGCACTTAAGTTAGTCAATGTCGTACTGTAATGTATTTAGATTTTAGACTATACTAAACAAACTTCATTCAATTTACATTATTACAATTGAATCAAACTAAAAGGTGAAATCATACTTATATCAATATACATCAAAATCACACCTTAATGTCAATGTCCTAATGTTTCTTTTGATTTGTTTGACTATTTTAGTATGTTTTTATGTCCAATGAACATGTTTATTTTTTGACATATCATATAATAGTTTACATAATTTATTTCATAACATAGGTTATGTTTCTTAAAATTTTCTTAAATCATTTTCTGTCTATAAATTTAACAAGAAATTTACTCTTCAAATTTGAAAGTTCTTTTCATAATTGTTAATATAGTTTGTGAATATAGTTTCCTAAAAATCTATTTCTTTTCTAGAAAAAGGTTAATTTTTGATTTTTGATACTTTTAGATCATTGTTATTGATAATGTAAATGAATGCCTAAGTACGTTAAAAATGTTGTTTCATCGAAGATGAAAATACCAAAATATTATCTACATAAACTAATATCATATTTAAGTCATATATAAAGAAACAAAAAAATTTCTTTATTTATTAAGTTCAATTCACTTCATGCACGTAACTTTTGATATTTGTCTTCAGACATATTCAAGTCGATGACTATTAAGTGTATTATATTATTATGTATGTTGAATACTAACAACCCCTTAGAAGAAGAGCTAAGCAAGGGAGACAACGCGTAGGAAAAATGGAGGTTTGGGCTTTAGAAGGCTTTGGTGTTTCTCATATTTTACAAGAGATGCTTACTTATAAATCTGATCATATTAGAGCTCGCCAAGAAGTGCTTAGTACTACAATCATTGGAGGAACAATCTGAATTTAGCAAACTACTCCAATTTTAGCTATTAATTTTGAATTCTTTATTCTTTTCATTCTTAATTATTCATAATTAATATCAATATAGAAATAAAATATGATTAATATCGATATAGAAATAAAATATGAATATAGAAATGAATATAGAAAAAAATAGAAAAGAATTAACCGTTCGAGTACTGCAAATTACGCGAGAAAAATGGTGAATTTTGTTAGATGAAATTAAATCATGTAGTATACTATATAAGATGGACATGCGTATTGTGTAATTATGTATGTTGAATACTTGAATTATTGGTTTTTGACTTATTGGTGAATTGAAGTGGATGAAATTGAATTGTGTTGGATTAAATTAACTTGTGTATGATATAATCACACAAAATGAGCTATATTATATAAGATGGACATGCATGTTGTGTAATTGTGTATGTTGAATACTTGAATTGTTGGTTTTTAACTTATTGGTGAATTATGTTGGATAAGATTGAATTGTATACGATGTAATCATATAAAATGAGTTATATTATATAAGATGGACATTTATGTTGTGTAATTGTGTATGTTGAATACTTGAATTATTGGTTTTTAACTTATTGGTGAATTGTGTTGGATAAGATTGAATTGTATATAATGTAATCATATAAAATGAGTTATATTATATAAGATGGATATGCATATTGTGTAATTGTGCTACTTTGGATTTTTAAGTTAAACAATACATATTTTGTGATAGTAGTTGATAATGAAATTATGTGTTCTTTACTTTGATTTATGTTTTCATTTATTTTTACAAATAAATGAAAGGAAATTCAAGTATTCCTGATCATTCAATCGCTTTAAAAAGATACAATGATCCAGCTTGGACTCATGCTGTATTGGTCTCTAGTATGAAGAACCATACTATTTGCTTATTTCGTAACAAACATTTGAAATGTGGAAGAATCACCCGATTAAAGAAGCATTTAGCTAGGATTAAACCCTGTAAAAAAGTGACAAATGAAAATTTTGCTTGAAGAATATTAACACGAGAAAGATAGAAGTGAGAGATTGAATTGTGAAATTGGTAGTGGAAGTTTGTTTGGTGGTGTTCATGATGATAGTGGAAATGTTAAAGGTGATAGTGGTAGTGTTTCTTTCCAGCAAGAAGTGAATTTTTCATCTAGACCTAGTGTTAGGAAAAGACGAAAGCATATGTGGAATTTTTTTGCACCATAAACAATTTCTGGAGCTCAGCCTTCAATTCATAGTGTCATGCAATCAAGAAAAATGACTCACAATGTAGATATGGCAATGGCTAGGTGGTGGTATAATTCAGGTGTAATATTCATTGATTCCCAATCTTATTATTATCACCCTATGGTGGATGTTATAGCCTTTTACGATTTGGGATACAACGCTCCTTCTATTGATGAATACAAAGTTAAACTTTTGAGTTGTTTAGTTTATGAAGTTAAAAGGTATTTGGAAGAAAGAAGAATGAATTGGGCGACTTATAGGTTCAATCATGTATGATAATTAGATTAATAGAAGACAAGAGCCTATTATTAATTTATTGGTTTATTTTGTAAATGACTTAATGTTTTTGAAGTCGATTGTTGCATTTGACCTTTTAGGAACATTGACACTTTATTTGAAATATTCGATTATATTATGAATGAAGTAGGCCAGAAAATATTTCAAATAAAGTGTCAATGTTCCTAAAAGGTCAAAAAATATTATTCAGTTCATTACTGACAATGATTTTGCTTCTAAAGCAGCAGGAAGAAGTTTACAAAGCAAGTTTCTTTTTTGAATCCTTGTGCTACATATTGCATTGACTTAATGCTGAAAAGTATAGGGGATGATAGATATTTTTCCATTATTGATGAGTCTGTGCAAAACGCCAAAAAAGTGATCAAGTTCATCTATAATCGTGTATAAGTCTTGAATTTGATGAGAGATTTTAATTTTTGTCGTCCTGCTATTACAAAATTTGCAACAAAATTCTTATTACTTCAGTGTTTTATTATGATGAAGAAGGAGTTTAGACATATGTTTACAAGTGATAAATGAATTTCATCTCATCATGCTAGATTTAATATTAGATTGGAAGTTTTTATAGTTATACTTAAGGATACTGAATTTTGGTGTCAATGCCAATTTTTCATATGAGTTTATAGGCTTTTGGTGAGGGTGATTCGTTTGGTTGATAGTATTGAAAAGGCAACAATGAGTTATTTTTTGATGCCATAAAAAGGGCGAAGGAAATAATCAAGGCCAACATGAAAAATAAACCTTCTTTGTACACACCTTGTTTTGCAATCATTAATGACAGATGAGAAAGACAACTTCACTCTCTCTTGTTTGCAGTTGGGACATTTTTTAATCTCAGTGTCTATTTTAGACTAGATTTTGCAAAGAAATATGAAGTTAATAAAGAAATGCTATTAACTATTACAATAGTTGTTGCTCATAAGATGAAGCAAAATTTCCTAAGCTCACAAATGAAGCTTTATAAGCAATCTTTTAGGATGTTAAATTGTTATTTGACAAAAACCAAAACTTAAGCCAGATATATATTTTCACTTTTGTTACTAGTTGAAAATTAATTATCATTTTATTTTATTCATAATGCTACATTTGTGGTCTGACAATTTACAATTTCTTAGTAGGATCAATTCGAAACTGGTGTTACAATATTGCAAAGGTTTACAATTCGAATTCTAAGTTAATGTCTGAGTGTAAAAGGTTGTGAAAGGAACTGGAACATATTCGAATTCATCTATTACAAGAAAAAGAATATATTGGAGCACAAGAGATTGAATGACTTAGTATTGTTTGTTACAATTTAAAGCTTCGAGAAAGGTATTTTATTATTATTATTAATGTAGAAATAATTTCTTACAATTTTTTAATAATTAAATTTTATTGTTTACTAGGACTCTTAATAGGATAAGTAGTACAGTAAATCCAATTTGCATTAATAATATCGATGTTTTAGCGGATTAAATTTTTTAGGAACTAAGTTTGGTAAGTGTGAGTGACTTGGAAGATAATCTTGGGTGAAAAAGCATTGACATCTCATCTGATGCAATTAATTTTGAATGATGTTGACGATAATGAACCTCCTCTCAATTATCAATATTTTATACTAAATGAAAATTGAGGTCAGTATAGTTATAGCGGATATCTAGTCGACGATTGAATGAAGTTCCATATTTTTGTTTCTTTTGTTCTATTAAATTTACTTATATTTGATATATATGTTAAATTCTATATATGTAATCTAATTGTAAATGTTTTTATTTCATGTTTCGCTTTTATTTGATTTTTTGATCATCACGAACTCTTGTTATAAATTGTAATAAAGAGTTAAGGATATTTATTGTTCTTTTTATTTGATGTTTTAATGTAATTATTATTTATTACATGATGAAATTGTAATATTTTAAATACTTTGTATTGTTCTTAATTTTATATTTGTATGATGATTAAATAATCTTTTTATATTAATTGTGGTAATTATTTATATGTGAAATATTTGAAAATTAATGTTAATAAAATAAATAAATTGTTATTTTAATTTTTATTATTATAATTTTTGGAGGCATTATTGATGTAAAATTATAAAGTATACAGTACAATATAGTTGATGTAAAATTATAAATTATACAATATAATATACTAATAGATTATTTTGCAATTATTTAAAAATTAAGGGACTATTTTATAAACTTAAAAAATTGTCTAAAATAGTATCTAGTATTGATACGTATTGATACGTTGTCGTGCCATAACCTAATATAGTACTAGGGCTGGTACAATATTTATAACATTGATATCATGTATTGTTTCAGATAATTTTTTAAAATATTAAAATAGTCCCTAATTTTTTTAAATTGCAAAATAATACTTCAATATATCGTACTGTATAATTTTTACATCGATGATATATCTAAAAATTATAAGGATAGAAATTTAAAATAATATCGATCTATTTATTTTTATTAATATTACTTCTCAAATATTTCTTATATAAATAATAATCATAGTTAATATAAAAAAAGATTATTTATTCATCATATAAATATAAAATATAGGACAATACAAAATATTTAAAATATTACAATTTTATTATATAATAAATAATAATTACATCAAAATATCAAATAATAATAATAAATAAATATCTATAGCTCTAACTGTTACAATTTACAACAACAAGTCGTGTTGAAGAAACAACTACCTAGAAGTAAAATCTGAAACGAAATAACAACAACACCAATATCAATTATATTTATATTGCATATATAAAATTTAATGTATATGATATAATTGAATTATCTTATTTTTTTATGCATTTTAATGTCTTTTTAATCTTATTTTTGTATTTAAATACTTAATTTATGTTTATTTTATGTTTACATATAAATTAAAGCATTGAACACAAATATATGCGAAAAGGAAAAGGCATCACTCACACACGACATCCATGCAAGATAGTGATTTAATTTACAACATATTTAATGTACAACACGCACGTTGGAGGCAAAAGGAAGTACAAATTCATCTCTTACGTGCATGTTTTCGTTTGCGAGAATGTGACTTACTGCAGCGCCAGCAGAGTGGGAAACATGGAGCAAAACGACAACACACGGACAAAGCTGGCCAGGAGAAAACGACAGCGTAGAGAATGTACGTGAGGTTTTAAGAAGAGTGAACAGTACCAGTGGACAGAGAAAAAAATGGGTTTATTTGTCACATCAGAAGAACAAGAGAAGCAGCAATACGACAACATCATATGAAGGAAACGACAGTAGTGTGAATGGTTTGCAGAAACGCAACGCACGCAGACGCTTCATGCGAAAATAGTGCACAGCCAAATGAGAAAGGCTGTCGTTGGATGCAGCAGCTGGGACGAAGGAATGACGACGCACAGCCAAGGAAGAAGAACAAAACGCAGCAGGGCAGGAGATAAAACGCACAGAAGCAGCGGAGGTTTTAAGAAGACTGTACAGTAGCTTGGACCACAATGCTGCAAATCTTATCATTTGTGAAATTCTTTTTTATCAAATTCAGAAGTCATGCACAATTATAGATAAACTTTGTTATTTTTTTTGCTTTATATACTATTTTATCGATAATAGAAAAATACTAAACATTTTCTACTTTTGTAATATATAAAACAAAGAGTATAATAAAAAAGTTATAGCCTTGTTTAGTAAATAACTTATTAGCTATTTTTAGTATATTAAGAGGTATTTAACTATTTGATCATGTTCCACTGATAATTATATTTAGTAATCAACAAAGTTGGTAGATTGAATCTAATATGTTGCTTTTGAAAATGCTCCTATGAAGAGTGTATTACTCCAATGACTAAGAAATTACAGGATGAAAAGACAATTGTGTTCAAAAATTATTACAAATTAGAAGAGATAAAGAGAGATAGATATAAAATAGAGATAGATAAGCATAAAGTGTAAATTCAGTTTATTCGAAGTCAAAAAAAATACTCTGGTCTATTTAAAAATTAAACCAAGTTGGAATTTTTTTTTCTTTAATAAAATTTTGTGCTTCATATCAGTATCATTATTTTTAAAAAATTAAGTATCATTAGATTTGGTGTTTTACAGTAAAAAACCGCTACCAAATTATTTTATACTAACCAAAATTTTCTATAATATTAGATTTTGAAAGTTTCAAGTTGAATTTATTCTACTTATTAACACTTGGATTAAATTTTGTAATTAAGAATAATTAAATCGTTAGATTAAAAATATATTTTTATACTTAAATATTTTTAAAATAAAAATGTTTCTACAAATAGTTATTATATCAAAAAATTATTTTAATGGATAAAATTATTAAAAATCTTTTTTAGTTTTAGTTATAAGATAAGACTAATTTTATTAAGGGATTACATTTTCATATAATTAAAAATAAGTTTTATGCTCATTAACTACTACATTTTTTTCAGTTTAGTTTCTAAAATTAATTTAAATAATTATTTTTTATTTTGAACATAGGCAAATAAGTTTAATTTATTTAATTTTGACTGATTGACTAAAGCAAATTAAAACGTAATTATAAAATTAAGATTGAATAAGTATTCATTGATAGATCAAAATAAAATAATTTCTGCAACTTTTACATTGCATAACTATATAAAAGAAGCACAACTGGCAACCCAACTTTTAACATCATCGATCAAAATCTAGAATTTATACTTCTAGATGTATTTGAAGATGTTAAAGTTACCTTTGCACAAGAAGGTATTGAAAAATTGAGAACTCGAGAGATGACAAATATTCGTGATAATATTGTTTCTAGTTTGATCACAATTAGACGTTATTCTTAAATTATAATAAACCTTTGCTTGAAATGATGATGCTGACTTTTTTTGCTCTATCTAAATTCTTATGAGAATATTAAAAAAATACTAATATATAATACTCATGGCCTTATAAATCTTTTTTTAAATTATGCCGTCATAAGTTATTTTACACATAAACAACTAATACTAAATAATTAATTTTACCAAATATCTTTAAATAAACAGCTGATGTTACTTCTGCTCAAATCAGCTATATTAATCTATTGTCAGATAACTGCTGATAGGATCAACTAACAACTAATGCAATTCGTTGATTGCCAAACAAGATCTATATCTGTTTTGCAATTTTCTTCTGGTGGCTTTATAAGAAGAATCATTTTCAGTAATGAACTGAACAATATTTTTTAGTTCAACTTTATTCACAACTTTATCAAATATTTGAAATAGAGTATCAAACATTCTTAACAAGGTCAGATGTATCAATAGATATAAAAAAATATTATCCCCTTTTCAGAATGAACCAAAAAATTAATTGTAAGTTCCCGTTTTCTATTTGCCCAACCGTTATACATGATTGAACACCTAAAAGTAGCTTAATTAATTCTTCTTTCATCTGAATAACTTTTTATTTTATAAACATGGTTACTCAGAAATTTACCTCTATAGTCATTAATTGAAAGAGATTGTATCCTGGATCGTAAGAGGTAATAGCATCTACCATAGGCTAATAATAATTAAACTAGACAACATTGAATGTTACATCTAAATAATAGCACCATTTAGTCATTACCATATCTAAATTATGAGTCGTTTCTCTAAATTGTAAAACACTACAGATTGAAGGTTGCACTTCCAGGAGTTGTCATGGTATGAAAAAATAATACACTTTTATCTGTTTTTCTAACATCAGGTGTAATATTTTCTTCTTATTGGTTAGAAATACTATCACCTTCAACATCTCCTCTATCATCTTGACCATCAACAAAAGAGCTTCTATTATCAATTTTGCAATACAATCTTTATATTTAATCTTTCTGATATAGGATACTCTTAAAGCTAAGTCTTTATTTGTCATTTCATATCATAACTCATTCTTTTTATAAAACCCTACATCACCTTTGACCCGAGCTAAATGTTTCTTTAATATGGTGATTTTTTCACCTTTCAAATACTTGTTACAATATAAACAAATGATATGATTCTTCATTACGAGAAACAGTCTAGCATAAACTCAAGCTAGATCATTGAATCTTGCTAAAGTGGTTGAATTAACAAGAATACTCAAATTTCATTCCATTTATATGTAAAAATGAATAAAGAAATACATCAAAATTAACTTAATAATTTCATATGAAAATAAAGTTAAGTGAAAAAAACATAAAGAAATAGATTAATAGTAGTTTCTCAATAAGTCATGTTTAAACATAAAATCATCACTATAAACTATTTTGTGTAATTGTATAATTCAAAAATAAACTCACAACTATAACTTATTTTGTATAATTATATAATTTAACCATAAATTCACAAGTCACAACTATAATTTATTTTGTGTTATTATATAATTCAACTATAAATTCATATCTATAATTTAATTTGTGTAATTACATAATTCAATTATAAAATTACATATATAACTTATTTTGTATAATTACATAATTTAAAAATAAACTCACCTCATAACAAATTTCATTTCTTTTCTTACTTATGGATTGTATAACTTATTTTGTATAATTATATGTGTCAACTATAAACTCTTAATTGTAATTTAATCTGTATGACTATTGATTAGTTTATTAAATAATCCAATCATAGATATAAACTCACAACCATAATTCA
>JANZXR010048693.1:0-13115 GCA_027575705.1 Erythroxylum echinodendron | reverse complement strand
TAAATTTTCATTGCCATTGGACAACAAATTTTCTACTGGATGACCCCTAACTGTCTCTTAACAATTTTCCGGGTCCGAAAACAATTCCAGAAAATTTCCGAAAAATTCCTATAAGTCTCTAAAATTAGGAAAATCCTAATGAACCTCTCCAATTTTAATTCTAAATCACTTAGGACACTTTTTCTATTTAGCTCAATTAATCGCAATTAAAAAACCGGGAAAATGTCATGCATGCATGTTCAAACATTTCATGTGCAATTTCCCCCAAAGGTGCCCCATGGACTGTATTTCCCATCAAAGGCACCTAGTGACTTAGGTAACATGTTGTTTTCCTACTAAAGGTGTGCCAACGGGATCTGTTGCCTACCAAAGGTGTGCCAATGGGTTGTTTTTTCACTGAAGGTGCCCAACGGACCTTTTTGCCACCTAAGGTGCCTATCGACCATGCCAACAACCTATTTTTCCCACCGAAGCTGCCCTTATGACTATTTTTCTCTTCGAAGGTGCGCCAACGGGCTATGTTTCCAGCCAAAGGTGGCCAAAAGGCTATTTGGCCTACCGAAGGTGGCTAGCGACTATACCAAAGAATTGTTTTGCCAACCAAAGGTTTGTCAACGTGCTATTTTACCTCCCGAAGGTGTGCCAATGGGCTGTTATCCCTTGAGTGTTTGCCACAGACTGCTTTTCCTAACGAAGGTGCCTAACTACTGTGCCAACGTGTTGTTTTGTCCATCAAAGGTTTGCCAATAGACTGTTTTTCCTGCCAAAGGTGTGCTAACAGTTTGTTTTACCTATCGAAGGTGTGCCAACGGGCTGTTTTTCCCACCTATGGTGCCTAACGACCATGCCAACTTGCTATTTTTGGCATCGAATATGTGCTAACGAGTTGTTTTTTTCCACCAAAGTGACCATAGATTGTCTTTCCCATTAAAGGCAGCTAGCAACTTTGCCAATGGGCTGTTTTGCCATCGAAGGTGCCCGACGGATAGTTTTTCCCACCTAAGGTGCCTAGCCACTATGCCAATGGGCTATTTTACCCACCGAAGGTGCCTATCGACTATGCCAACGTGTTGTCTTTCCCACCAAAAGTGTACCAATTGGCTAGTTTTCCTACCAAAGGTGCCTAGCAATTGTGCCAACGTGTTGCTTTTCCCATTGAAGGTGTGCCAACGGGCAGTTTTTCCCACTAAAGGATTGCCAACATGTTGTTTTTCCACCACATGTGTGCCAAAGGGTTGTTTTTCCCTTCGAAGTTGCCCAACGGATTGTTTTTCCCACCAAAGGTGCCTAATGATCATGCCAAGGGGTTATTTTGTCCACCAAAAGTGCACCAACGGGCTGTTTTTCCCACCGAAGTTGCCACAAATTGTTTTTCCCATCGAAGGCACTTAGCAACTTTGCCAATGAGCTGTTTTACCACCGAATGTGCGCAACGGAATGTTTTTTCCACCTCATGTGCACAGCAACCGTGCCAACAGGCTATTTTGCTATTGAATGTGAGCCCACCAAAGGTGCCTAACAATTATGGAAACATCTGAACGTGCTGCTTTTCCAATCGAAGGTGCCTAGCGACTATATGAACGTGCTGTTTTACACCCTGAAGTTGTGCCAACGGGCTGTTTTGTCCTGAAGGTGTTCCAACGGACTATTTTTCCAGTTGAAGGTGCCCAACTAACTATTTTTTCCACCTTAGGTGCTTAGAGACTGTGTTAACAGGCTATTTTTCCCATCGAATGTCTGCCATAGCATGTTTGTCCCACCAAGGGTGCCTAACGATAGTGCCACGTGGTGTTTTACCTATCAAAGGTTTGCCAACAAGCTATTTTGCTTACTAAATATATACCAATAGGATATTTTTCCAGCGAAATGTTTGCCACGACATGTTTTTCCTACTAAAGGTACTTAAAAATCATGCAAACAGGCTATTTTGCCACCTAATGTGCATAGCAACTGTGCCAACGAGCTATCTTTGCCACTGAATGTGCGCCAATGGACTATTTTCCCACCGAAGTTGCCCCAAGGACCGTTTTCTCACCGAAAGTAGCTAGTGACTTCATCAATAGGCTGTGTTGCCCACTGAAGCTGTGCCAACAGGCTGTGTTTTGAAGGTGTCCAACTGGCTATTTTGCACATTGAAGGCCCCTAGCAATCGTACCAACAGGTTATTTTTCCAACTGAATGTCAGCCATGGCATGTTTTTCCCACCGAAGGTAACTAGCAATCGTGCCAATGGGATGTTTTGCCTACTAAAGCTGTGCCAGTAGGCTATTTTGCTTACCAAAGATGTGCCAACTGGCTATTTTTCACACCTAAGGTGCCTAGCGACCATGCCAACAGGCTATTTTGGCCACTGAATATATGGAAATGGGTTATTTTTCCCACCGAAGGTACCCAACAGAATGTTTTTCCCACTGAAGGCATGTAGCTACTTTGCCAACGGGCTGTTTTGCCCATCGAAGGTGTGCAGTGGGTTGTTTTCCCTATTGAAGGTGTGCCAAAGGGCTATTTTTCCCATCAAATGTCCACCACGACATGTTTTTCCCATCGAAGTTACCTAATGACTATGCCAATGGACTGTTTTGTCCACCAATGGTATGCCAACGGGCTATATCGAAGGTCTGTCAACAGGCCATTTTACCTATCGAAGGTGTGCCACAGGCTATTTTACCCACCTAAGGTGCCTAGCGACCATTTCAACGAGCTATTTTTGCAGCAAAATGTGTACCAATGGGTTGTTTTTCCCACTGAAGGCAAATAATGTCTTTGCCAACGAACATTTTCACCTTCCGAAGGTGGCTAGCGACCATGCAATGAGCAATTTTGGCCAGTAAATGTGTGCCAACAAGCTGTTTTTCCTACCGAAGGTAACTAGCAACTTTGAGAACGGGCTATTTTGCCCACCGAAGGTGTGCCAACAGGCTATGTTTCCCACCGAAGGAGTGTCAACAGGCTATTTCCCAGCGAAGGTGTGCCATTGTGTTGTTGTTCCCACCGAATATGCCCAACGGACAGCTTTTCCCACCTAAGATGCCTACCGACCGTGCCAACGAACTATTTTACCCACTGCTGGTGCCTACCGATCATGGCAACGTGTTGTTTTCCTACCAAAGGTATGCCAATAGACTCATTTTCCCATCGAAGGTATCTAGCGATTATGCCAATGTGCTGCTTTTCCTAATGAAGGTGTGCCAACGGGAAGTTTTTCCCACCGAAGGATTGCCAACGTGTTATTTTTCCCACCAAAGGTGTGCCAACAGGCTGTTTTACCGACTGAAGGTGTGCCAATGAGCTATTTTTTGCACCAAAGGTACCCAACAGATTGTCTTTCCTGACGAATATAGCTAGTGACTTTACCCATGGGTTGTTTTGCCTACCTAAGGTGTGCCAACAACCTATGTTTTGACCATTCCAATAGGCTGAATTGCCCGTCGGAGGTGTGAGAATGGGTTGTTTTGCCCACCAAAGGTTCCCCAAAGATAACTTTTCCTATTGAAGGCACCTATCCACTTTACCAGTGGGTTGTTTTACCCACCGAAGGTGTGCCAACGAGCTTTTTTACCTACTAAAGCTGAGCCATCAGGCTGTTTTTCCATTGAAGATGCCCACAGACTATTTATCCACCTAAGGTGTCAAGTGACCATGCCAAGGACCTATTTTTCCCGCCAAAGCTACCTCCTAAATTGTTTTTCTTGCCGAAAGCACCTAGCAACAGTTACAACAGGTTGTTTTGCCAACCAAAGGTGTGCCAACGGGCTATGTTTCCCACCGAAGGTGCCCAACAGGCTATTTTGCCCACTGAATGTGTGCTAACGAGTTGTTTTGCCCACCGAAGGTGTGCCAACATGCTATTTTGCCTCCCGAAGGTGTGCCAATAGGCTATTTTCCCACCGAATGTCTACCACGGACTATTTTTCCTACCAAAGGTGCCTAACAACTGTGTCAACGTGTTATTCTGCCTACCAAAGGTGTGCCAATAGACTATTTTTCCTACCAAAGGTATGCCAAAAGAACATTTTGCATAATGAAGATGTGCCAACGGGCTATTTTTCCCAGTTAAGGTGCCTAGCGACCATGCCAACAGGCTATTTTAGCTACCCAATGTGTGCCAACGGGTTGTTTTTCCCATTGAAGGTGTCCCATAGACTATTTTTCCCATTAAAGGCAGCTAGCAACTTTATCAACGGGCTATTTTTCCTGCCTAGGGTGCCCAACTATCTGTTTTTAGCACCTAAGGCGCCTAACACCTATGCACACCTAGTGACTTTTACAATGGATTGTTTTGCCCACCGAAGGTGTGTCAACAGGTTGTTTTGCCCACCGAAGTTATGCCAATAGGTTGTTTTTCCCAATGTTGTGCCAACAGGTTATTTTAGCTACCCAATGTTGATCCACTGAAGGTGCCCAATAACAATGCAAGCGTGCCAACGTGTTGTTTTTCCAATCAAAGGTGTGGCAACTGGCAGTCTTTACCACACAAAATGTGCCAACGTGTTGTTTGTCTAACCAAAGGTGTGCCAACATGTTGTTTTTCCCACTAAAGGTGCCTAGCAACTTTTACAATGGGTTGCTTTTCCCACCAAAGGTGTGCCAACGAGCTGTGTTTCCCACCGAAGGTGCCATACAAGCTATTTAACTAACCCAAGGTGCCTAGCTACTGTACCAACGGGCTATATTTTGCCCATCGAAGGTGTGCCAAAAGGTTGTTTTTCCTCCTGAAGGTGTGCAAACGGGTAGTTTTCTCACCGAATGTTTCCCACAAAATTTTTTCCGAGCGAAGGTGTCTAAGAACTGTGCCAATGTGCTATTTTGCTCACAAAAGCTGGGCCAAAAGATTGTTATGCCTACCGAAGTTATGCCAACAGGTTGTTTTACCTACTGAAGGTGTGCCAACGGGCAGTTTTTCCCACCGAAGGATTGCCAACGTATTGGTTTCTCACTGAGGGTGTGCCAATGGAACATTTTTCCTATTGACAGTGTGCCAACGGGTTGTTTTTTCCCATGCAGGTGCCCAATTGATTACTTTTCCCACCTAAAGTGCCTAGCGATCATGCCAATGAGCTATTTTATCGACCGAAAGTGCACAAACGGGTTGTTTTTCAGACCAAAGATGCCCCAACAGGTTATTTTTCCAACCGAAGGTGTGCCAACAGGCTATTTTGCTTACCGAAGGTGTGCCAATGGGTCATTTTTCCTACCAAAGCTGCAGGTGCCAATGCATGTGCCAATGGGCTGTTTTGCCTATTAACAATGTGCCAAAGGGTTGTTTTTCCCATCAGAGGTGCCTAACGATCATGCCAACAGGCTATTTCACTTACCGAAGGTGTCCCAACAGGCTGTTTTGCCTACTGAATGTATGCTAACAGACTATTTTTCCCACCGAAGGCAGCTAATGACTTTGCCAACAGCTTGTTTTGTCTACCTAAGGTGTGCCAACGGGCTGTCTTTCCCACCAAAGGTTCCTACCGTCTATTCCAATGAGCTCATTGCCTACTAGAGGTGTGTCAACGAGCTACTTTCCATATCAAAAGTGTGCCAACGATTATTTTTCGCACTGAACATGCCCAACGGATTGTTTTTCCCTCCTTAAATGCCTAAAGACTGTGCCAACGAGCTGTTTTGGCCACCAAAACGTACCAATGGGCTATTTTTTCCACCGAAGGTGCCCCATAGATAATTTTCCCATCAAAGGCACTTAGCTACTTTACCAGCGGGTTATTTTTCCTACTGAAGGTGTGCCAGCGGGTTGTTTTGCCTACTAAAGGTGTGCAAACTGGCTGTTTTTCATCAAAGGTATCCGATGGATTGTTTTACCACCTAAGGCACCTAGCAACCATGCCAACGACCTATTACTCCATTAAAGCCACCCCACGTATTGTTTTTCCCACCGAAAGCTCCTAGCAATATTTACAACAGGCTATTTTGCCCACTAAAGGTGTGCCAACGGGTTGTGTTTCCCACCGAAGGTGTCCAACGGGCTATTTTGCCCACTGAAGATGCCTAACGATTCAACCAACAGGCTATTTTACCCACTGAAGGTGCGTAAACGGACTATTTTGCCTCCTGAATGTCTTCCACGGACTGTTTTTCCCACCGAAGGTGCCTAACAATTGTGCCAACGTGTTATTTTGCCCACCAAAAATGTGCCAACGGGCAGTTTTTCCTACTGAAGTTGTGCCAACAGGGTGTTTTACCTATCGAATGTGTGCCAACGGGCTATTTTTACCTCCTAAATTGCCTGGTGACCATGCCAACGAGCTATTTTGGCCACTGAATGTGCATCAACGGGCTGTTTTTCCCACCGAAAGTGCCTTAAGGACTGTTTTTCCCACTGAAGACAGTTAGTGATTTTACCAACGGGCTATTTTTCCCATCGAAGGTGCCCAACTAACTATTTTTGCCACCTAAGGTTCCAAGCAACCGTGCCAACGGGTCATTTTTCCCACTGAATGTCTGCCATGACAAGTTTTGCCCACTGAGGGTACATAACGACCATACCAACGGGCTGTTTTGCCTATCGAAGGTGTGCCAACGGGCTGTTTTACGCACTAACGGTGCCTAGCAACCATGTCAATGTGCAATTTTAACTATTGAATGTGTGCCAACGGGCTATTTTCCCACCAAAGGTCGCTAGCTACTTTGCTAATGGGTATTTTACCTATTAAAGCTCTGCCAACGAGTTGTGTTTCCCACGGAAGGTGTGCGAACAGGTTGTTTTTCCCACCGAATGTGTGCGAACAGGTTGTTTCTCCCACCAAAGGTTCCGAACGAACTGTTTTCCTACCGATAGTGCCTAGTGACCTTGCCAACAGGCTATTTTGCCCTTTGAAGGTGGGCCAATGGGCTGTGTTTCCCACTGAGGGTGCCCAATAGACTATTTTTCACACCGAGGATGCCTATCGACTGTGTGAATGTGCTGTTTTACCCACCGAAGGTGTGCCCATGGGTTATTTTCCCATCAAAGGTGCCTAGACCGTGCCAATGTGTTGTTTTGCCCATTGAAGTTGGTCCAACGAGCTGTGTTTCCCATCAAAGGTGCCTAGCGAGCTGTTTTTCCCATTGAAGTTGTTTACCAATTGTGCCAACGGGCTGTGTTGGGCACTTAAGCTGCACCGATAGGTTGTTTTTCCCACCGAAGGTGCCTAGCAGACTGTTTTTCCCACCTAAGGTGCCTAACGATCGTGTCAATTACCTTTTTTGGCCATTAAAAGTGTACCAACATGCTATTTTTCCCATCGAAGGTGCCTAAAGACCATGCCAAAGGGTTGTTTTCCCACCAAATGTGTGCCAACGAGCTATTTTGCTAACTTAAGGTGTGTCAATAGGCTATTTTTCCTACCTAAGGTATGCTAATGGGCTATTTTACACACCTAAGGTTCCTAGAGACCATGTCAACATGCAATTTTGGCCATTCAAAGTGTGCCAATGGGTTTTTTTTGCCATTGAAGGTAGCTAGCAACGAGTATGCAAATGCGTCATTTTTCCCTACCCAGGTGTGCCAACATGTTATTTTCCCACCGAAGGTGTGTCAATATTTTGTTTTTCTCACCACAGGTTCGCCATGACGTGTTTATCCCACCAAAGGTGCCTAAAGACCATGCCACCGAGCTATTTTTCCTTCCGAACGTATGCCAACGGGCTATTTTATCAACCGAAATTGTGGCAACAGGTTGTTTTGCCTATCGAAGGTGCATTAACGGGCTGTTTTACCCACCTAAGGTACCTAGCGACTTTGCTAATGGGTTATTTTGCCTACCGAAGGTGTGCCAATGAGTTGTGTTTCCCACCGAAAGTGTGCCAATAGGTTGTTTTTCCCACGGAAGATGTTCCAACGTATTATTTTTCCTATTGAAGGTGCCGAATGGACTATTTTTCCCACCAAAGGTGCTTGGTGAGTGTCCTAGCAGGCTGTTTTGCCTATTGAAGTTGTACCAACGGGTTGTGTTTCCCACTGAGGGTGCCTAACGGACTGTTTTCTACACCAAAGGTGCCTATCGACCATATCAACGTGCTGTTTTTCCCACCAAAGGTGTGCCAATGAGTCGTTTTTCCTACCCACGGTGTGACAATGTGTTGTTTTTCCCACCTAGGGTGTGCTAATGTGCTATTTTTCCCACCAAAGGTGCCTAGTGACTATGCTATTTTGTCTACTAAAAGCGCCTATCGACTATACTAATATGCTATTTTCCCATTGAAGGTGTGCTAATGGTTTATTTTCCCACCCAAGATGCCTAGTACCTATACCATCGGGTTGTTTTGCATACCAAAGGTGTGTTAACAGGCTGCTTTGCCTCCCAAAGGTGTGCCAATGGGCTGTTTTCGCCCAAATGTTCCCCACGAACTGTTTTTCCCATTGAAAGTGCCTAGCAACTATGCCAATGTGCTGTTTTGTCTGCCAAAGGTGTGCCAACAGATTGTTTTTCCTACCAAAGGCATGTCAATAGGCTGTTTTGTCTATCAAAGGTGTGCCAATAGGCTATTTTTCCTACCTAAGATGCCTAGCAACCATGCCAACGTGCTATTTTGGTAGCCGAATGTGTGCCAACGAGCTGTTTTTTTCCAAAAATGGTGCCCTATAGACTGTTTTTCCCGCTAAACGCAGCTAATGACTTTGCTAACGGGTTGTTTTGCTCACCGAAGGTGTACCAATGGGCTATTTTTCCAACCAAAGGTGTACCAACGTGTTATTTTTCCCACCGAAGATGCCCAACGGACAGGTTTTACCACTTAAGGTGCTTAGCAACTATGCCAACGGGCTATTTTACCCACCAAAGGTGCCTATTGACTGTGTAAATGTGTTGTTTTTCCCACCAAAAGTGTGCCAATTGGCTGGTATTCCAACCAAAGGTGCCTAGCAATTATGAAAATGTCTTTCTTTTCCTATTGAAGGTGTGCTAATGGGCAGTTTTCTCATCGAAGGATTGCCAACGTGCTGTTTTTCCCACCGCAAGTTTGCTAACGGGCTGTTTTATTTACGAAGGTGTGCCAACGGATTGTTTTTCCCATCGAAGGTACCCAATAGATTTTTTTCCCGCAAAGGTACCTAGCGATTGTGCCATCGGGGTATTTTTTCCACCAAAAGTGCACCAACGGGTTGTTTTCCCACCCAAGGTTCCCCATAGACAGTTTTTCCCATCAAAGGCACATACTACTTTCCCAGCTGGCTGTTTTGCCCACCGAAGGTGTGTCAATGAGCTGTTTTACCTACCAAAGGTCTGCCAACGGGCTGTGTTTTGACAATGTCCAACTAGCTATTTTCCCACCAAAGGCGCCTAGCAATCGTACCAATAGGCTATTTTTCTAGCCAAATGTCCACCATGGCATGTTTTTCCTACTAAAGGTACCTAATAATCGTGCCAATGGGATGTTTCTCCTACCGAAGGTGTGCCAATAGGTTGTTTTGCTTACCAAAGGTGTGCCAACTGGCTATTTTTCACATATAAGGTGCCTAGCAACCATGCCAATAGGCTATTTTGGCTGTTGAATATATGCCAACTAGTTATTTTTCCCACCGACGGTACCCCACAACCATTTTTCCCACCGAAGGTATGTAGCTACTTTGTCAACGAGCTATTTTTCCCACCAAAGGTGTGCCAGTAGGTTGTTTTGCCTACTGAAGTTGTGTCAACAGGCTATTTTCCCATCGAATGTCCACCACGACATGTTTTTCCCATCGAAGTTACCTAATGACTATGCCAACGGACTGTTTTGTCCACCAATGGTATGCCAACAGGCTATTTTGCCAATCGAAGGTCTATCAACGTGCTATTTTACCTACCAAAGGTGTGCCAACAGGCAGTTTTACCTACCTAAGGTGCCTAACGACCATTTCAACGAGCTATTTTTGCCTCAAAATGTGTGCCAATGGGTTGTTTTTGCTATTTAAGGCAAATAACATCTTCGCCAACGGGTAGTTTCACCTACCAAAGGTGGCTAGTGACCACGCCAATAAGCAATTTTGGCCAGTAAATGTGTGCCATCAGGATGTTTTTTCCATCGAAGGTAACTAGAGACTTTTACCTATCGAAGGTGCCTAGCAATTGTGCCAACGTGCTGCTTTTCCTAATGAAGGTGTGCCAACAGGAAGTTTTTCCTACCGAAGGATTGCCATCGTGTTATTTTTCCCACCAAAGGTGGCCAACGAATGTTTACCACAAATTTTTTTCCTAGCGAAGGTGCCTGAGAACTGTGTCATAATGCTACTTTGCTCGCAAAAGGTGTGCCAACAGACTGTTATGCCTATCGAAGTTGTGCCAACTGGCTGTTTTACCTACTGAAGGTGTGCCAATGGTTAGTTTTTCACACCGAAGGATTGCCAACGTGTTGTTTTCTCACTGAGGGTGTGTCGATAGGCTGTTTTACTTATTGACAGTGTGCCAATGGGTTTTTTTTCCCCATGCAGGTGCCCAACTGATTATTTTTTGCATCTAAGGTACCCAGCGACCATGCCAACGAGCTGTTTTATCCACCAAAAGTGCACAAAAGGGCTGTTTTTCCCACCAAAGGTGCCCCAATAAGCTATTTTTCCAACCGAATGTCTGCCACAACATGTTTTTCCCATCAGAGGTGCCTAACGATCGTGACAACAAGCTATTTTGCTTATCGAAGGTGTACCAACAGGTTGTTTTGCCTACCAAAGGTAGGCTAAAGAACTATTTTTCACTTTGCCAACAACTTGTTTTGCCTACCTAAGGTGTGCCAACGGGCTGTCTTTCCCATCAAAGGTACATACCGACTATTCCAATGGGCTCATTGCCTACTAGAAGTGTGTCAACGGGCTGTTTTTCGTAACAAAGGTATGCCAGCGAATGTTTTTCGCACTGAACATGCCCAATGAACTATTTTACCCTCCTTAAATGCCTAGCAACTATGCCAACGAGTTGTTTTGGCCACCAAAATGTACCAACGGTTTGTTTTTCCCACTGAAGTTGACCCATAGATAGTTTTTCCCATCGATGGCACTTAGTGACTTTACCAACGGGCTGTTTTGCTGACTGAAGGTGTGCCAATGGGTTGTTTTGCCTACCAAAGGTGTGCCAACTAGCTATGTTTAACTAAACGTATCCGACGGATAGTTTTACCACCTAAGGCGCCTAGCAACCATGCCAACGACCTATTATTCCACTAAAGCTACCCCATGGATTGTTTTTCCCACCCAAAGCTCCTAGCGACATTTACAACAGGATGTTTTGCCTATTAAAGGTGTTCCAACGGGTTGTACTTCCTGCCAAAGGTGCCCAACGAGCTATTTTGCCCACCGAAGATGCCTAACAATTCAACCAATGGGCTATTTTACCCACCAAAGGTGCGTAAACGGACTATTTTGCCTCTTGAATGTCTTCCACGGACTGCTTTTCCCACTGAAGGTGACTAACAACTATGCCAACGTGTTATTTTTCCCACCAAAAATGTGCCAACGAGCATTTTACCTACGGAAGTTGTGCCAACAGGGTAATTTGCCTATCGAAGGTGTGCCAACGGACTATTTGTACCTCCTAAAGTGCCTCGCGATTATGCCAACGAGCTATTTTGGCCACTGAATATGCACCTATGGGCTGTTTTTCCCATCGAAGGTGCTTTATGAACTATTTTTCCCACCAAAGGCAGTTAGCGACTTCGCCAACGGTTTACTTTTCCTATTGAAGGTGGGCAACTAACTATTTTTTCCACCTAAGGTTCTAAGCGACTGTGCCAGTAGGTTATTTTTCCTACCGAATGTCTGCCATGACAAGTTTTTCCCACTGAGGGTACCTAATGACCATGCCAATAGAATGTTTTGCCCCTCGAACGTGTGCTAACGGGTTGTTTTGCCTTCCGAAGGTGTGCCAACGGGCTGTTTTACTCATCGAAGGTGCCAAGCAACCATGTCAATGGGCAATTTTGGCTATTGAATGTGTACCGATGGGCTATTTTTTCCCACCAAATGTTGCTAGCAACTGGGGATGCTGTCGCCTGCAACCAAATATAAAAGAAATCACTTCCGTTAAAACAAATTGATGTAGTAGCGGTAAGAGGATATCGTTCCTACGAGGAATTTTTAATGGTAAAGGTTTCCGATGTTTAAAACTAAAAGAAATTAATGAAAATGGGGGGTTTGATTCACGATAATTTAAGGAAAAATATAAGAAAAATCGAAAATAAATAGAAATAATTAGATCTTTAAATATAAGAGACAAACCTTGGTTTCGGGTCATCGATGTTATCACACTAAAATGGATCCTCGATATAAAATTGCAATCATTCGTAAACATTCATTGGGGTATTTTCTCTGAAGTGTAATGACTAGAAACATGTATCCTAGCATTCTTACTAAACAACAACCTAGATACGATCATAGGTCTAATTGAATAATAGCTTTACGAATCAAGAACCAATAACCAAACGAAATACATGTACGACATGCAATTAATCAAGCGAATATCTCCTTAAAATTTTCTGGTTCTAACGTAGAGTAGACAATCCTAATTGCTACTTGTGATTAGCAAAACTAAACATCATATTTTGTTAATCTAGCGGTTGAACACATTAATCCCTAGTTGTGCACCTAGAAACCAACAAATTCAATTAGAAAGAGTAGATTACAAGATATTCAATGTTTATTAACAACATAAACTTTATTGAAAACATCTCACACATACTAGTGGATAACACGGATCCCCTCAACTAAGACAAAAAGTTTAGCTACTCATACTAGAATTGAAAACGAAAAAAATAAGCGTAAAGTCTCCATCCTTGGTTCTTTACTGAAAAACACGAAAATAATAATAGAGAAAGTGTAGAAAACGTAAAAAGACTGAAAAAAGAAAAGAAGCAAAAATCTATCTAAACCTAGTATGCGTGAACAGTGTCGTGAATAGTACCTATGTGCACTGTTCACGTTTTTCTCTATTTAATGCCTCTTCTTCCGATTGCTCTCCTATCTTTTCTTGATTCTAGTCCAATATTGTATCCCCCAATTTCAGGTGATCAATCCCCTTGAAAGATAGCAATATAAACTTCAAAGATTGTGAGAATATCGATTTTGACTTTTGAAAAGTGATTTGCAGATTTATTCCATCCTTAGGCGTGCCCACGCTTAGTCACAGAATTGCTGTCAAATTAGGAATTTCGGATTTTCT
>JANZXR010048662.1:0-13119 GCA_027575705.1 Erythroxylum echinodendron | reverse complement strand
AAATTATTATTTCCTTTTTTAATTAACATTTTTATACATTAATTTGATAAATATTATTACATCAAAAGTATTTATCGGATATTTTTCCTTTTATTACAGAAATACTTTTTTTGGGATTCTCAATTTGACGAGATTATCTATAAAGTATGGGAGTCGAGAGCGCGTACACGTTATCGCGACATTGTTGGTGCGATACGCAGGGCGACTGTATGACCGCCTTACATTTTTGAAAAAATATGGAGTCGTTGGCTGCAGTATTGGACATCACACGAGGCCATGTCCATTTCACAGCGTAATTCGGTCATCAGACGTGGAAGACCCTAGGGAGAGAGTCTTTCCGTACATATAGGAGGATTTATTACCCACCAAGAGCATGCATAGAGACTTGTAAATATCTCCAATTTATAGTTATATTCTCATCCCTTTTTCTGCTGTATTTTAATTTAATTTGTTATGTATTTGGAATGAAAATATATGTTTCTGGTGCCATATATGGCTGTGTTTTTTTGTTTTTTCCTTTGTTCAATAGGGAGTAGATTTCATAAAAATAAAGGCAACTCTGCTGAAATTTTTATAAATTCTAATTCACTTGTATTTCTATTGAATTTTATGTGTGAATTTTGGAATAAAAATATACGTTTCTTGTTGAGAATGATAATGTTATATTGGTGCCATATATGACTGTGATTTTAGTTTTGTTCTTTGTTCAACAGGGGGTCGATTTCATCAAAATAAGGGAAACTCTGCTGAAATTTTTATAAAATCTATTTCACTTATAAATAACATTTTATTTTTATGCAGGGAAAGTCTATGGGCATGAGGCCTATACCCCATCAGCTATTTCTGCATACTCACACTAAGAAGCATGACAGTGTGATATTCGTCAACAATCGTTGTAGAAAACTCAATGTATGTGAAATTTATGATTTAATATTAATGCTTAATAATTATCGCTTACTAATTATAAATATTGCTTTTTGATATGACCAAATACAACAAAGCATTGAACTTCGGTCTCAACAATCTGATGTTGTTGATGACATCGAAACTTATCTTAAAGCAGTGGGTGGTAGGGACCATCGTAGGAGAACATTAGGCTTCGGATCATTTGCAAACACTTGTTATTCGCAATCCTCTACGTCCAGTATAGCAACATCTGCTAGGCGGTCCACCATCAGTCAAGTGGAAGCACTTGAGAGCACAGTGCAGACATTGTCAACTCAGTTGCAACAGACATTGGAACAGTTGCAACAGTCGATGAAACAGTAACAATAGTCAATGCAGTTCATCTCTCAACTCCGTCAAGTGGTGGATGAGTTGAAGCGTAAGGGCCAACCAAAGCATTCACTATCTCCAGATCAATAGTGTCCTTTTGGTCATTTAGTATGTATTATAAATACTTATTATTTACAATGTAATGTTTTTATTATCAATTAAGATATTTTAACTTTCAATCATTAATCAAAATTTCTATTTTAGTAAATTAAATGTAGACTATAAATTTATAATTATTAAAATTACGCATTAACCATTATTTAAATATAATGATAGTATATATTATATATTTTTAAAAAATTGAGTAACGCATTTACTGACAAAACGAAACATTCGTCAGTAAAGCTTTTAGGAAATATACTGACGGTAAGTTTATTACCATCGGTAAATATACCTACGGAATAAAACAACCATCGCTAAATGATATCAACATCAGGCACAGAGTAAACCGTAAGTAAAGATACCAATGGTAAGATAATATACTGTCGGTAAATCTAGTGTTGGGTAGTCTTAATATATAACGATCGTCTCAATAATGTTTCCTATAAAAATTATGAAGACTATTGAGAAACTCATGAGAAGATTCTCTATTAATGTGACTCAACTAAAAGCACTTTAGTGAAATGTAGAGACTTATGATTACCAAAGGATGAGGGAGGCCTTAGAATTTCTCCTATTAAAGTCTTAACAAAGTTCTCACATTCAAAAGGATATGGAGGATACTTATAAACAAGTAAGCCCTTTAGGTAAGCGGATCCATGCACACTACCGGAAGAGATCTAGCTTTTGGTCTATCTAGAAATCTTCTTGGTCAAGCTCATTTTCTCAAGTTAGAGATGCTAGTTATTATGGAATTCCGTGATAGAATTAGAAATGGAACTTTCACATTATTTTGGCATGGGACTGTACTTCTTTTAGTCTTTAAGGTAAGATAGCTAAACTAAAGCCTATAAGGAGGGAGACTCTAAACTTAATATCAATTAATAAATAATGCATTAAGAATTATAAAGCTAATACCTATACCACTTATAATAATTTATGTCATGAGTTGCATACTAAATTCTAATAGAGATGACACCATTCCGTAGTGTAGGCACTTAATAGGTAACTTCTTAAATAACTTATGTAAATAACTTTATAGAGATCATGCTCTCAAGTTTATATGACATAAACTGCCATGATTTAATTAAGCATGGCCAAGATCTTCCTTTATCTTTTGTCTTGCTCTTAGGAAAAAAAGACTACCTTAGATAGATTGAAAAACTTCCTGAATATACCAAATGTTTTTTACTACAATTAATAAGAAGGAATGAATAAAGCATCTTCTTTAAATTCTCCTCTATATAAATTATTTAGGATAGAATTTAATCCATATGTAATATTATCTCTCTAACTCCAAGCTAGCTAGAATTGATAAATTTGTTAAGCCTTAGGCATAGTATTAATAATGGAGATTTCATTGTTTACAAAATATCCCTAAGCAACGCTATCTATGCTTTGAGGAGGTAGAGGAACCAAATGATGTTTCATTAAAAATCAATCCAGATGCAGGCTCTATTGATAGTATTGTTCAAGTCCATTAGGGAGCAGTTGAATCTTCGTTAATCCTAATTCCAATGTAGACAATAAACTATCCAAAACTAGTATTTTCCTACTAGAGATTGATGCTTTGAATTTATTGCTTCAATGCTCAAGTAAGTTCACTCTTTTATTTTCCAAACAAATTCTTAATGTTATCCTAGTTTTCTCTTAATTAGAAGTAAGTATTAAAAACCTAAACTATTAAGGTTTTAGGATTTATGAACTAATCTACCACCTCAAATGGAACCATACTCTTTTACATTCCATGTTTAGCTAGATGGTAGTTGAGTTACAACTCTTGACTTCTAGCATTTGATTGGTTTTGACATTTCAGATTTTTTTCTTCATAAAGAGCTAAGTTTGTATTTTAGTACTTTGTAGTTAAATATATACATAACTCTTAATTATTTACTATATTAATGCAATTCTTAATGAAAAAAATACTCATACTTTTATTACTAATAATAATTAAATATTAAATAGTTTTTTAAAGTAAATAATTTATTAATGAACTTTGTAAATTAGTTATGCAATAAAAATTGCTTACACAAATAGCAACACTGAGAACTAACAGTTGAAAACATGTTTGTTTCTTTCTACATAAAGAGTACATATTTGGCTAAAGTGACCTTATGTAAGTATCCCTATTGCCATTACCTCAATTTTCTAGCTTAGATCTTGCTTATAGTGCCCTCCAGCTTATGATTAAGGTTTAGTCTACCATATATGAGCTTGTAAAGTCTTGGCTTCCTCTCCTTCTATTATTAGCCATTCTTTTGTTTCTCTTAGTCATGCCTATTATTCCCTAACACTCTATTGCTTCATACTAGTCATTCCTTCTAGGTAATTTCATTTCTTCATATGTTTTGCTAGCCTCTTGCATTGATGTGACATTTTTTAATTATCTTAATGATCTATTAGTAGTCTCCATCTATTTATGGTGTTTGTATTGCACCTTGCATGTAGGTTATCAACAATTATTTGTTCTTGGTGGAAATTATTCTATTCCTTTTGAGCCAAATGATGTGCATTATGTTGGAGAGAGCTAGTTTATTAATTATCCATTTCATTGCCTTTTCTATCTATTTCTTATGATACCATTAAGTTATATATTCCTATATATGATACGTAAGCATGAGATGGAATAAATCTAAAACTATGGACCATATTTAGGATGAGTAATAGTAGGTGAAAAATAAATTGTCGATTATGTAACATCCCACTACTATAGAGTACATACTCGCACATCTAGAGGAGATTCTAGAATATACCCTATAACAATGGCATGTTAGAGCAAATAATTTCGCTTATATGTCATCATACACTTTACAAACATTGAAAGGAAACTTTTCCATTTCATTCACTAAGATAATTTACATTGTAGTCATTAAAACAAATATTATCATCATAAGTATCTGAGATGTTTACAAAAATTCTACATGACATGAATAACTACATAAACACAAATTACAGCTCCTCAGATGTCAGCTGACCAAACCTTTGAGCTATTTCTTAATCCAAAATGTTCTTCTAGAGTATCTTAGGAACTAAGTCTCCTCTATTGTACCTAAAAAGGCCACGTTGCAATTTTGATGAGTTTTGCGAACTTAGTGAATGAACCATCCTCGATGTACTCACTCATTCAGAACATCAAACATTTCAATTATAAATCAAATGCGCAATATTTCTCATCTCAATAATTCATCATGGATTACACTCATTTCATATAGTCTTTTCTGAAGAATTCAGTCATATTATCAAATGTACACAAATATGGTATATCACAATATCATTACAATTTAGAAATGTTTTCACAGTCATGTATGTACAAATTCATATATATATGAGAATCCACTTTTGTTGTTTTTTTGTTATGATCAAACACCTTTTACTGTTCCATATCCCTTATAGATATTAGACTCTTTTCAGATACTGTTCTGTACCCATTGTGGATACTGGGCTTATTAATCATGGAGCTAGTGGCTTTACATGCATATTTCTAATCTTTAAGCTCTTTTAGATTGGCCACTTTGATTACAATGCCTTTATGTGATCATACATATTAATGTGATGCATTAAATAACAAAATATGCCATCAATATCATTTATTCATGATGCATAGTACATCAGATTCACATGTTCATCAGACCTAAGTCTGGCATTCAACAACTTGTTGAGGATATAAATATCTTTTAGATTCATATGCAATCAGAACACTTCCAATACATTTACAAATATTAAACTCCTTGGATTATTAACGTCCAAAATTTTCACATGAAGATCATTAACAGTTCAATAATTAGAAGTTAAAAAGAAATAAATCAATCCTATTGCTTGGCTGGTCTAACAATGTCTAGATTCAGTCATTTGACTTGTGCATCTAAAATCATTCAATACACATAAAATTCACATTACAAAGTCGATCAATCAAATACATATTCAATAATGCATGTATATATATGTGTCATGTATAATGCATGCTCAATGACTTTCCCAGGTATGCTTTCCTTAATCACAACTCATGCTCATTCAAACATTGTCACTTACATATGTCTTGTTTGCACTTAGGTTTACACCTCAATTAAATTGTTTAACCTAAATTCATCAATCAATCATCAAACTAGTTCATTTCAATCTTAAACTTAATGCATCATTGGAAGGTACCTTATCATTAGTTGTTTCAAACATCACTTAAAAGAGAAGTATTCATGTCCAAGTCTTGCCTACATTCATGGTGAACCTTGCCACGATCGTGACATGACCTTATACCACAATCGTGGAGACTCTGCCACAATCATGACATAACCTAGGTAATCAAGCCATGATCGTGCACTGAAGGTCAAGATTGTGCCCTATATTGTTCCCTCCAATTCTCCACGAATTCACCTACTTAGAAACTTCATTTACACTTCCAATTTTCCAGATTCATGCTCATTTATGCATCATCATTTAGACCTAAATTATACTCCAATTCTATCTCAAAATTATTCATTTGATAGCTCACAAATCATAGTCTTTCATGCATTAAAAATCAAACTAGAACTATCATACATTATCATACATATAATCCTAATTCTTTCTTAATTCAAGAACACTATACTAACATCTTCCTTTAGCATAAATTCACCTTCAAATCCAAATCTAATTCATCCATAAATCAACCTATATAATCCAAAATTTGCTACACTAAGAACAAGCATAAAACTTTTAAGTTTATCTAACAAATCTCTAGCACACTCAACCATCAACATCATAAACATTTCATTCCAATTTAAGCATCATTTTTATACTATTAAACATGCCATAATAATCATATTGTTATTTACTATTTAGACTTCCAACATAGCTCAAAACTTTACGATAACCAATCCCTCCAAGCAACCAAAATCAACACAATTCCAAGATGAAAACAGATTGGATTTTAGCAGAAAGATGAAGGTAACATTCAGCTAATTTTTCTTAGCTATTTTGTGAAAGATTAACATGTGAATTTCATATGTAACACTTTGAGCTAGGGTTTAAGCAAAATACAGAGAGAAAAACTTCATGTAAGTTTCGATGGAGAAGGAGAATGAAGGTAGTAGAAACTTGGCTGCTGAAGCTTGCTTCATCAACATACTAGGTGTCGTCATTTAATCTCAAAATTTGTTTTAAGGCATGGAAGACATTTGCATAATTAAGCTAGGTGTCATCATTTAATATCAACGTTTGTATTAAGGCATGGAAGACATTTGCCTAATTAAGACGTTGCCATTAATCCATATATTAAGTTGCCATATGTCACCAATTAATTAGTCTACATTTCTCTTAATTATTGATCCATTTGTCACTTCATAATTGATCCATTTGTCATTTAATTACTAATTGATTTGTCACTCATTTAGCTATGCCAAATGTCAGGCTTAGTCACCCTAATTTTTCATATATCAAATTATCCTACCAGTTAGCATTTTTCCCAATCCAAATGTACATATTAATTTATCAATCCCCAATTGATCACAATTAATTCAAAATTACTAATTGGAATCTAACCAAACCAAAATTCAAGATACAACAATTCACAATTCACAATTCACAATTCACATCATAGTCATTTTAAAATCTTTCATACCTTGGGACATGTCAATTAAGTTTATATACTATCTTTATAATGTGTACAAATATCAATATTCGTGTGTGTATGCTCTGAAAATGAAATGATCTCAATGCTATTTTTCAGTTTCAATGTTCTACAGTTCTAAACCTAGACATGTTCCGAAAATCAGATATTACAAATTATTTCTTCGTCCTTATTATAAATCACACATATTGTAGAAACTCTTATGAAGTTCTTTAGATTGGTAAAAGTACTTAGTTTGTTTTTTAATATCATTCACACTAGCATCGATGCCCTTGGATTCGCCTACTTAATCCATACTAAGTTATACAATGGGACTTTCATAGTGGTTCTATGTAATAGTTTCCTATATGAAAAGTTAGTGAAAATTCCATCATTAGTTCTTCTCAATTTTATCTAGTATATGTTACTTATAATTAGATGGAGTATGGATTGAGAATAACTTTATATAGCTAATTCATCCTTATACAAGATAATAGTTACATATACTAAAGCATTCATTTGTAATACACTTTTGAGATGTTATAGATGGATATTTGATTATATATTTACCACCCATATTTGATGTATTTTAGTTGATATTTTAATAATGTTATCGTATATTTGGTACTTAATTTGTTCCAAGTGTCTTTATAGGTGATAATTACCTTCATGGACTTAAAAGAGGAGAAATCAGACAAAAATGTGGCATAAAACAGAAACTCAACAATCTGGAAGAAGTGCATGCCTCGCGATATTGGGTGATTTCTAATTATTCACGTTCCTATAAGTGACCGTGCACACAACCATGCATAACCGATAAACCTAAATTTTCATATAAAAGTGACATTTTGGAGTTAATTCAAGGGAAGGAGCAGCTGACATTGTTTTGAGAAGTTTAGAGACAATTCCAGAGGTGATTTGGAGCTTAAGGAGCGAAAGATGTGAGATTTTTATCGATAAATCCATCAAAAAGCAAGATCAGACGTCTATTTTGTCAGAATACATGATAGAGAACAATAAGGGAGATTTAGAATTATGATTTCGATGTTTTCTATTCTATTTTCTATTTACATGGATATGATTTCGTGTTCATCGATGTATAGCTAAATTCCCTATTAGTAGCTAGGTCAAATGAACCATAGTTGAATGCTTTGACATGTTTTGATTTTTCTGTCCTTGCAAATTGTGTTTGTTGATTATTAAGATCCAACTATCAATTTTATTTAATGTCTATTAATATGATTTTTATACTTTAATTATATTTCATACTTAGCAATTAAGAAATCCTAGGTTTGAATATATCTACGATAATTGGAAAGAGTTTATTGCAATCCTAAAGATAGGACGACATAAATCTTCTGGATTAAGGTAAAACCTAATAGAGAGATTCGAAACACAGTAACGCAATCCTCTAAGTTTTAACTTGAGTAATTCAGTTAGAGACCCTAGGATTAGTTATTATTAGACTCAAAGTCAAATACTAACATACATTAGGAATCTCCACGATCCAATTAATTAACAACATAATTTCATGAAAAATAATCAATCGATTAAGGGTTTAGGGGGATTCGAAGTCTAGATACTAATATCAATAATTAATTTAACGTCACCAATTCCTTGCTTTAAATTGTGTTGGTTGTTTAGTTTAATTGTTAATTTTAGTTCAATTAATTTAATCACAATCAATATGTAGGCTAGATAATAGAATAATAGTAATTATTAGTACTTACCATCCTTGTAGGATGGACTTGTACTTGTCAGTACTAGCTACAGTTACGCTGTGAACTTGCAGTATTAAATATTGGCTACTCATTAAATCATCCCTATCAAGTTTTTGGCACCGTTACTAGGGACATTGATATTAGGAAAGCCTGAATACAATTACTCGAGCCATTTTCATTTCATTTTATATTGTTTTTGTTTTTGTTTTTGTTTTTATTTTCTTTTATTTTAATTTTAAATTTGGTTTTGTATTTATTTTATTTTGTCTTATTGTATTTTAGGCTTATTAATTTAATTATCTTTTGAATTTCTTTACTTGATCTTGAGTTTGTAGTTTATTGTAGGAATTACGATTCATTGCCATATCTACAGCTCATAATAGAAGGATGAGTGGACATAATAGAAGGATGAGTGGATAATATTTTTATGGGAGCTAGAATATATCTTCTCAAACTATGACCTCACCATATGGGAGATCGAACATATGTTATCAACCTTGTAACAAGAGCAACTACAATTCAAATTGGAGTACTTGTAGATGGAATGATTACACTCCAACTGGATATTTATGGCGCGAAGCATCTAAAAGTAAACTTTTGTCTACAAAATTAGAAAATTTTAGCTAAATGTATCTTTTTTACTACGGATTTATAATCGTTGCCTATTGAAGGAGAACCTCCTAAGTTTTAATTGGCTACAATTTCAAATTCATAGCCAAAAGTAAACTTTTGGCTATGAAATTAGAAAATTGTAACTAAAAATAAAATTTTCTATGAAATTTGAATATAGTCACCTATTGAAGCAAAACCTCCTACATCTTAATTTGATCGTAAAGGATGTTTATCTTCCAATAGTCTCCATACTCTTTTAGTAAGTGTCACAATATTTAGAGTTTTTAGAGGTATCATATTGAGTCCTTCATGTTCCTCAGGAGTACACATATCATTTGATTAAAGCAAGCTATCGCATATTTTATTTCAAATCCATAAGAATTTCCTTAGTGTTTTATTGATTGCTTTGATGAATATTCAAGGAAAAGTCATATAAAAAGCCCAGTGCACATTGATAGAGCTAAGGATAGTTATTATCAACTGGGCTCTACATGCCAAAGAAAGAGTTTTACAACCCTAGTTTAAAATTTTGACCTAAATTTATCAATTAAAGATTTTTAATCCCTGTATGAGGTTCCAGTGCTTGAGATTGCTATGCCAAGATAATTAAGTGGCATTGATTGCTTGGAAAAGCCAGCTATGATCGTTATATGTTGCTCCTAATCCAAATACTTGTAAGAGATGTAGAACACACGCTTAATAAAAAATTAGCTTCAAGGTTAGAGATTCTAGTAAACATCATAAAGCAGTCATTAAGGTAGAGATGGATCCCTTAACAACCTTTGAAAGTAATAACATGTCATCTCCAAAATATTGGTGATGTTAATTTTTTACACATGCAATGGTATTTGGAATTGTTTACTACTTTTAACCACTCTTCCTATTTAAAGAATAAGTTTTTAGCTATGAAATTAGAAAATCATATATAAAAGTAACATTTTGGCTACAAAATTTAAAAATCATTGCCTATTGGAGCAAAAGGCCCCACTTCTTAATTTGCTACGATTCTAAATTTGTAGGCAAAAGTGAACTTTTGGCTATGAAATTAGAAAATCATAGATAAAGTAGCTTTTTGGGTACAAATTTAGAATCATGCCCGTTGAAGGAGAACCTTTTACATTTTATTTTACTAAAATTTTAAATTCATAGTTAAAACACAAATGTGCCCTAAATTTTTCAGTTATATTTTTCCATTACAAAAAATTTCCACAGCAAAAACTTTTTTGTAGCAAAAAAATGCCCAAAAAATTGCTTTAACAACATCATTTTCTTTTATTTGAAGGCCTACCTGACCAATTTTTTTCTTCTCATTATTTCCTCTTTTTTTTCCTTCTTCTCTCATCATTTTGGCTACAAAACTACTCCTATTTTGGCTTTGATTATGGTTATTTTGGCTCGGGTTGCAATGCTCCAATTATGGTAATCTTCTTCTCTAGTTCTCATAGTCCCCTGTTTTGGTTTCAATTGTGGTTATCTTGGCTCCGTTTTAATTTGCTATAGTTTGAAATTCATAGCAACAAGTAAACTTTGGGCTACGAAATTTAAAGATTGTCACCTATTGAAGCAAAATCTCGTAAAATATCTTTTTAGCTACGTTTTAATTTGCTATGACTTCAAATTCGTAGCCAAAAGATCGTAGCTAAAAGTAACTTTTTGGTTACAAAATTTAAAAATCATCTCCTTTTGAAGTTGAACCTCCTTCATCTTAATTTTACCATGATTTTGAATTCATATCTAAAAGTAAACCTTTGGTTATGAAATTAGAAAATCATTGCTAAAAGTAAATTTTTGGATATGAATTTAGAATCTTTGCTTATTGAAGGAGAACCTCCTACATTTTAATTTGCTAAGATTTTGACTTCGTAGCTAAAAGTAAATTCTTTGCTACAAACCTTTCGGCTACAAAATTTAAAAATCATTGCTTATTGAAGCCAAAACCTCCTACGTCTCAATTTGACCATAAAGAATGTTTATCTACCAATAGTCTCCATACTCTTTTAGTACGTGTCACCATGTTTTCAGTGTTCAGAGGTATCACAGTGATTCCTTCATGTTCCTCAGGAGGACATATATTATTACACTTGATTAGGGCAAGCTACAACAAATTTTATTTCCAAACCTTAAGAATTTCCTTAGTGGTTTATCGATTGGTTTGATGAATATCCAAGGAAAAGCCATATGAGATGCCCAATGCACACTGATAGAGCTAAGAAAAGATATTATCAATTGGGCTCTACATGCCAAAGAAAGAGCTTTATAGCCCTAGATTAAGTTTTTGGCCTGAATTTTATCAATTCCAAAGCCTTGTAAGAGATGTAAAACGCACTCTTAATAAAATTAGCTTCAAGGATAGAGATTCTGGTAAACATCTTACGATAGTTATTAGGGTAGAGATTCATCCTTTAGCAGCCTTTGAAAGTAATAATAGGTCATCTACAAAACTAATATTGGTGATGCTATTTTTTTACACCTTGAATAATATTTAAACTGTTTACTTCTTTCCGCCACTCTTCGTATTTTGAAGAGGTTTTTGGTAGGCTTCCATACTTAATTTTGAGCCATCTGCCTTGACCTCCAATTGTATTTAATCAGAATGTTGTCCATAAACAACTTGTTTACTTGATATAACCTCATAATAGGAATGGTGTCAAAGAGTTGGGTGTTATTGTCTATTGACACATATCTTCTTGCATAGTTGATCCTCTTCATTAGAGCAATTGTCCGCAAAAAACTTACAAGGTGACTTAACCGATTTATGGTCTACTATTCTAAAGGTATATATTGCACAACTTCATCCAAATTGGGTTTTTTTTTTCAATGTCTTAAGTCATTGAGTCTGATTCTGTGTTTTCATGATTGTAGCAATATTGGCTTAGTATTGTGATGCCATGGCCCATTCTCCATTACCTTCTGAGCTAGTTGATGGATGAAAATTTGAAGAGGAACAAATTATTATCATTAAGGAGTACTTCAAGTAATCTATAGTCTTTCCAATGATGTTTGGCCTAGGAGTTGATATCCTGGTATGGTAGTCTAAAGTCCCAGAAGAAGCGTATTAAGGAGCTCTCCCACTTTGCTACTCCCTCTGTGAGAATGCTTGCGTTCTGTAACGCTATCTTCTTTGCTTCCAATGAATCCAATGAAGGGTAGTACTTAAGTTTTGTTAAAGATAAGTTGTCTCTAAGAACATGCCTCCAAGTTTCCTGGACTACAGGCTAAGTTTTTGCCAGGTTTATAGGTTGCTTTAGGCTTTGGTTTTCTCAATAGGGCTCGAAAATTTTGTGCCACTAGGGGAAAGTCTTAGGGGTGGAAAGCTTACGTTTCAAGACTAGGGGCTGCCATCTTAAAACAGAAGAGGAAGCTTTCAGGGCTTGAATAAAAAATTAATAAAAAAGGTGGGAAACAACCAAGACTGGAAATGGAGATAGAGGAGGGACTAGACCTTAGAGAGCATTGAACTGGAAGTAGAGTTGGTTGAGAAGGGTGTAAAAGTCACCAGAGATGGGGATGAAGGTGAAAAATATACATATGAAGTGGAGTCCCAACGGACAAGGTGAAGAGTTTAGGTTTACGCCATGCAATTCATGTACGAGTTATAAGGCAAAGAGATGAGCCCTAGACAGCTACTGAACTAGCTGAAGAAAGAAAGCTCGCAAATGTAGAAACTGACCTACAGTTGGCTTCCATCAACGTCACGCTGTCTAAGCTTGTTGATGGAGGACCATCAAACAAAGCCTTGGAAGATATGTCCAACATGGGTTTTGGAGCCCAAGAAGAAGAACCAGCCAAGGAGGATGAAGAGTTAGAAGAAGTTGGCCTCAACATTCTCCT
>JANZXR010048652.1:0-13119 GCA_027575705.1 Erythroxylum echinodendron | reverse complement strand
CCTAACTTCTCCGATTGACCTCACTTGGGCCTGTTTCTCAGGTCCGACCCGTTCTATGGAAACGGGATGTTACACCTGGGCTAAGGATACTTACGATACCCTTAACCTGACTATGCAAGGCTAACCGAATATGAATCTCAATGATAATACAAAATGTTCATATATAAAGTCTTTATAAACCATAAGATAAACATGAGTTAATTTACAAAATTATAAAGCATATCGACATAATCATGAGCTACTACACAACAAAGTACAAAATAGAGACTACCCATGTGCAGTAATATCCCAAAAATGTCAAAAGATAGTACGCTCCATTTAGAAATTCAAACTCACCAAATTAACCTATATAGTTAGGAAGCGGAGGGGGGTGAGTACACTATGTATTGAGTGAGCAGGAAAAAACATATGTCTCAAATAGAACTTGGTACACACCAAGACGGTATAGATAACCCATAAGGTGAACATATAACATATAGAAACACATAGGCCTAGGTTCAAAATTCACATACAATTCATTCAGCACTCTTAGGATGTTCTAATTCTATTTGAGAAGCTTGGTTTTCCCAACTTACCTTAAAAGAAGATGTTCACTACCTTGCTTTCAAAAGTCCTCAGTACGAGCTCCTAAGCCTTTATACATAAAAAGACATACAATGAAATTATTACTTAAACATAATTTTTTGTAGTTATACACCATCATATAAATGTATAAAACACAATATCATTCCCTTTAAGCAAAAGGATTTGACCATTAAGCTTCTCACACAGTTACTTGTTTACCATTCACATTAGCTTCTCTTTTGCATTTTCGAAGGCATTTAATGCCTTTAACCCAATACTTGCTCATTTTGAAACATACTTAAGCACATCTTTATCCATGCACATTAGGCCATTACTCATCAATCTAAGCATCCATTCAAGTTTACTTTAAGTAAACATGAAAGCCTCTTTCCAATACACACCATCAAAATCTTTAAACCTAAGCTAAGTTCACTTAGGCATTTTATTAAACACCTAATGTGCATAACTTTCAAGTCACATTTTCAAAACTTTATCATAATAATTCATGCTCCTATCACGTCATATAGTAACACTTCCACTCAATGACACATTCCACCACTCCATTCAAACCAACTCCCTTCATTTAAGCTACATTTATCAATTACACAACTTATTACATTAATCAACTTCTTCTTCATCATTTTGGCCTAACCTTAACTAACATACAACTTCTTCATTCTTCATCATCAATTCACATTATACACGCACAATTTAAATCGTTAATTCCAAAAGTTATTCAACAATTCACAAACTTTCAGCAAAAGGGGGCATTTTCGGTTTTAACTTAAAGAACCCTCTGTATGATACATTTTATTCACCTAAACCATGATTCATGCATATTCAAGCATGGAGAATAACATATCTTAACACTAAACTCAAAATCCTAATGGAGAGAGAGATGGGACAAAATTTACCTAAACCTTCCTTTGGTGATATCTTCAAATCCTTTAAAAAATTCTCAAAGATAATGATAGATTTGAGTTCCTTGACCGCAAAATACCTTATAACACCTAGGTTTGGGTTAAATAATCAAAAACAGTGGTGAAAGATAGGTGATGGCCGAATGCTTCATCTTCTTCGCCTCTCTTCTCCTTTCTTCTCTTTTCTTTTAATTAAAACAAAGTGTTTTAATGTTTAATGACAAGGTGCACGGCCACACCATGAAGAAGAGTCTAGAATTTGACTCTTCTTTGACCAAACATGTTGAATTTACCTTTTTGCCCTTAGTTTATGTGAAATTACCATTATACCCTCCAAACTTTCCTAAATTTGCAATTAAGCCCAAAATTTGTGAATGACCAAAACTTTTATTTTTGTTTTGGTCCTTGTAAATTTTGAAAATCATAAATAAGCCCCTTAAATTTATAAAATTACATATTGGTCCTCTAAGAATTGAAAAATTACATTTAAGTCCCTTAACTTTTAACAATTTGCAAATAATCCCTCATGTACATCAACTTTTCCAATTAAGCTTTCTAAGTGTCCAATAAGTCTATAAATCATTTCTAATCACTTCTAAGGCATTAGAACACGTTTAATTCGACCATCACGGTCATATCTATCCAATGGACTCGATTTTTCACACTTAAAAGCTTATATGTTGGAAATCTCCAAGATTTCGCATGCTGATAAACTCTAAGTTCATGTAAGGGCATATAACATTTTATATCACTGGCATACGTACCAAAAGGATTCAAGTATATCTTTGAACTTATCATAACTATGTATATATTAATATACAATAGTATCTCCAAATATGGCATAATACAAAAAGCTTAGAGAGTCCGACATAGTTTCGTCCTTGAAACTCCTAAGTTGAGGACACAAATAAATAGTGGTACTGGTGAAGAAGTCAGTTGCTTCTTCAATTCCTGAAAACTCACCTCACATTTTTCATCCCACTGAAATTTTACCCCCTTCCGGGTAAGTCTCGATAAAGGAGTTGTAAGTACTCCGAAGTCCTTAGCAAATCTCCGATAATAACTAGCTAACCCTAGAAAGTTGCGAACTTCTATCACATTGTTAGGCTGTTCCCACTTAAGTATGGCTTCCTCCTTTTTTGAGTCTACATAAATACCTTCTCCAGATATCATATGCCCAAGAAATCCTATCTCCTTTAACAAAAATTCACACTTTGAAAACTTCGCGTACAACTGTCTTTCGCAAAGTATTTGTAGCACAATTTAGAGATGTCTAGCATGCTCCTCCCTATCCTTAGAATAAATCAAAAGGTCATCAATGAAGAATATGACAAACTGATCTAAATAAGGATGGAACACCCTGTTCATGAGATCCATAAATGCTACAGGTGCATTTGTCAATCTGAACGACATCACAAAAAATTCATAGTTTCTATACCTCGTCTGGAAAGTAGTCTTGTGTACATCACTTTCAGCAATCTTCAACTAATGGTAACCAGACCTCATATCTATCTTTAATAATATTATAGCTCCTCTAAACTGATCAAATAAGTCATCAATCCTAGGGAGTGAATATTTATTTTTGATGGTAACCCTATTTAACTGTCGATAATCAACACATAAGCTAAGGGTCCCATCCTTCTTTTTGACAAACAATACTGGCGCTCCCTACGGTGAATGACTTGGTCTGATGAAAACATTGTCTAATAACTCATGCAACTAAATCGTCAGCTCTTTCAATTCAGCTAGTGCCATGCAATACGGTGGTAAAGATATCGATGTTGTCCCGGGGACCAAGTTAATAGTAAAATCAAACTCTCGATCAGGTGGCAATCTAGATAACTCCTTCAAAAAGACATCGGGGAACTCGCATACAATAGGGATATCTCTAAGTTTGATCCTCTGTGCCCAAGTTTCAATCATATATGCGAGGTATACTTGGCATCCTAGACAAATCAATTTCTTAGCCTCGACCACCAATATCAAACAACTTGAGAACACTCATCGGTCACTGGTAAATTTAATCGGGACTCCACCCTGAGAGTTAAACTCCACCTCTTTTGGCGCAATGCCTTTCTAACCATTCAATCCCTAATATCACCCCAAAATCTTAGAGATCGAGGGGAATAAGATCCGCCTTAAACTCAACATCACCGACCTTTAGCTCACAGGCCGTAAATGCTTCATCACAAGCCACTTGCTCTCCTAAAGGAGTGACTATAATGAAGGGGAAATCTAACGGCTTTAAGGGACAACTACTAACCTTGCGAAGACTTTCCCTTCCTCGTTCAACCATGCTAACAATATAAAATTAAAGAAAAGGAGACATTATTTAATAAAATAAATCAGACTGAGCCTATCTTATTTGATGTCCCTTACACCCAAAGGAATGTCGATAAGTACTTCTACCAAGGTCAAAATCACCTGACTATTAAGGACGTCAACTTAACGATTCGAGACTCAACTTCTCAACCAAAGACTGTCAGCACCCATACTTAACTCCTAAGCCTCATGAATCTTTTGAAAATGGAAACAACACTTTTGAAAATATAAAACCAGGCTCTGATATATGTGGTACACAATGATGATTCATACTAGGGGTTAGGATGTGTTCTGATGCAGTATAGCAGAGTGCCTGCTTATGAATCGAGATAATTAAGGTCTCACGAGTTTAACTATTCAGCACATGATTTAGAACTGACTGCAGTAGTAATTACTTTGAATATTTGAAGACATTATCTATATGGAAAGACGTTCCAGATATTCATGGATTACAAAAGTTTGAGGTATCTATTGAGTCAGAAAGAGTTAAATATGAGACAGAGATAATAGATATAGTTGCTTAAAGATTATGATTGCACAATTGAGTATCATGCCAGTAAAGCTAATGTAGTAGTTGATGCATTAAATAGAAAATCCGATAGCAGTGTGGCTGAAGTACAATTATCAAGGTTACCAAATAATTAAGAACATTGAATGTTGAGTTAAATTTGGGGTAGAACGAAGTATTGTTGTCGGCACTGAAGCTTAGACTGATGTTATATGAACAGATCAGAAAAGCTCAAGTTAAAGATCCAGAATTTGTGAAGCTTATTGAGAAGTTGAAAGTGAACCCGAATTCTGAATTTGAATGAGAAATAAGACATTGTGGTTAAAGCAGAGATTGTGTGCATCCGATATTGGGAATTTGAGAAAGGAGATTTTGGAGGAAGCACATATAGCAGCTTATGCTATGCATCCTAATACTACTTAGATGTATAATACGCTGAAATAACATTTCTGGTGGCCAGGGATAAAGAAGCAAGTTGCTGAATATGTGACTAAATGTTTAACTTGCCAAAAGATAAAGGCAGAGTATTAGGCTCCAGTTGGTAAGTTACAGTCATTGCCTATTTTGGAGTGAAAATAGGAGAGAATTACTATGGATTTCATCATGGGTTTGTCGAGAACTCCGAGGCAACATGATGCCATATAGGTTATTGTCAACTGATTGACCAAGTCAGCTCATTTCTTACTAGTGAGAGAGAATAACACACTAAATCAGTTATCTCAGAGGTATGTGAATGAAGTAGTGAGGTTACATGGGGTCCTAATAGTTGTAAATGGCATGATGTTTTAGTGTTTAATTTGTTATGTATTTAGGGTGAATTTGAGTGTTGAGTGTGCATTTAGTGTTTAATTATGTTAGTTTGAGTGTTTTAGTGTTTTTATGAGTTAGTATAAGTCCTTGAGCTTAATTGTTATATTTTTGAGGTACTGTGATGTGTTTGTTAGTGTTTCAGGGTAAACGGTGAAGAACGGAGAAGATTGGAAGAGTTTAGATATAGCCCATGATCGTGGCACAATAGGCCACGATTATGATAGAGAAGGATGAGTCAGTAGCAGCTAGGCCACGATCGTGCACATGGGGTCATGATCGTGAAAGAAAGGTTAACGTGTTGGCCACGATAGTGGTAGGTAGGGCCAAGATCGTGGCCTGCGTCGGCCTAACAAAAAAACTCAAGTTTTGCAAGAATTTTTAAACCGTTTTGACTTGACCTAGAGCCTTAAAAGTATAAATAAAACCTTACAAGTCAGAGACAATAGTCTTTTTGAGAGACTAGAGAGTCATGAAAGAGAGCTTTAATTCAGTCAATTCCAAAAGAAAACCTAGAGAGAAATGAAGAGATTAAGGAAAGAGACGAAGGAAGAGAGACACGAAGACGAGCTAAACGTGACGAACTTCTCAGAACAGGTGGTTTCTTGCTGTCGCCACCTCCCTGACTCCATTCCCAATGTATTATCTATTTATTTCAGTTTTATTCATGTATAGGATTGAAATAGGTGTTGAGAATCATTTGTGTTGAATGTCGAGTTTATATTTATACTTATCTTTGGATCTTGATTTTTGAGATTAATAGAAATCGATTGATTATGTTTTTATTGATTTAATTGTTATTTCAATTCTGCTCTTAATAACTTGGCAATAAAAGCCGGGTAAAAATAATCAATTTGGGCTAACAAGAGTTAGGTGAATTGATAAGTTAAGAATTGAATCAAACTAGTAGAATTGTGTAATAAGAGATCGAGTATAGGTTCCGGGTAGGTTAATAGATAACTTAGAACTAATTTAGGTTCTAGGTCAATTGTGAATCGAGAGATCGCATTTGCATAATTTAAATTAGGGATCATCAATTAGGGTTAAGAATTATAACTCAAGGGAGAGTAATTTACCCTCAGACTGTCTAGACCCATTAAGTCAGTGATTGCATAATTGGTTAGGTTTCCATTAATTTCGAATCAAAATCTCCTTTCTCTTACTTAGTGATTTCTAGGTTAATTTCAGATTGGGTTGTGTGATTGCTATTTTGTTTACTCTTTGGCGCTTTAATTTCTTAAAATTGATTGTTGATTGATTTAATTTCTGCAATAGTTATTTGTTTAAAATTATTGTATTTTAGGACGCCATTAGATTTTAGGACTAGATTAGGCTTCTTCATAGGATCGACACCTTAGGTACTACACGAGCGACCCATACGTTTGCGAAATTTACCAAGGTTATAAATAGTAACACTTAGCGTGTGTAACCTTGTGATCAAGTTTTTGGCGCTGTTACCAGGGAGGGCAATTTAGTTCTATAGTTTAAGGCATTAGGTTAATTATAATTTTTGGTTTTAGTGCATTTGTTTATTTAAGAAATCGTGCTCTTACATAAACATAAGAGTTATGAGGGGTTTGAGTCGTGCAGCGGAGGTGATAGATCTAGAAATAACACGATTAGAAAGCACCATTAGGAAAGCTTGGCGAGAAGAAGAAGAACAAGAGTTAGGGATCACAAAAGACTGAGGAATTTTAGAGAAACATGGACCAAGGAGTAACTTAAAGACAGTAGTAACGGACCCTTATGGACCTTTTGAGACCAAGGTTCAGTCCAGAGAACCAAGGAGTAACTAGGCTGCCAGTTCAAGCGGCCTCATTCGAAGTGAAACTAACTCTCCTTAACATGCTTTAGCAGAACATCTAATTTTATGAATTAGCGAATAAGGACCCTAATGCGCACAAAGTGAATTTTCCCGAGATCTATAATATTTTTTGATATCATCAGATGTCAGAAGACACTGTTAGGATTAGACTGTTCCTTTTCACACTTAGGGATAGAGCAAAGGCTTGGTATTACTCACTGAGCTCTGTTAACATTACGACGTGGAAGCAACTCATGCATGCTTTTCTAGATAAATACTTCCCTTTGACAAAGACCACTAAGGTAATAAAGTAAATTACTGATTTCCAACAAGGTGACAGGGAGTCAATTTATGAAACGTGGGAGCGATATAAGGACTTACAAAGGAAGTGCCCACAACACAACCTACCGAAGGAATTCCTTCTGCAGACGTTTTACAATGGAGTTAACCTACCTACTAGAGAAACCATTGATGCAGCGTCAGGAGAATCTTTGATGCGGAAAAGGGTTAATGAAGCAGAGGAATTAATCAAAGAGATAGGCAACCTGTCACTTTTAGAGAGCAAAATGGGATCATCGTGGTCGATCAGATGATGGAGATTAAAGCAAATATCGACAGTTTGATACGACAAATCGATGGTATGAAGGCATCATCCTCCGCAACGATTAATGCCATGCAGTTGAAGTGTGAGTTATATGGTCAAGTAGATTATGATACTGTGGACTGCTAGTTGATTAGAGAGGATAACCAAAAGCAAGTGAATTATATGGGGGCGCAATTTGGACGAGGAGGGGGAAACAATCCCTACTCCAACACTTATAACCCCGGGTGAAAGAATCACCCTAACTTCTCCTTGTCGAATAGCAATAATGGAGGGCAGTTTAGGCCTCAAGGGCAATCAGCTTTCAGCAGGATAAAACAAGCTCGATAGAGTCAAAGTTAGACAAAATTTTGGACAAGATCAGAGGCATAGAGGAAGCTTATAGGAGGCTCAAGGGCAAGTTCGAGCAAGTAACGAAGAATCATGCTTCGTCCATACACAATCTAGAAGTCCAAGTGGGGCAGCTCGCAAAGGTAATGTCTACTTGGCATACTAGAACTCTTCCAAGCAACACTAAGTCAGACCCGAAGGAACGTATTATGGTTATAATTCAGACTCAGGACGAGAAACTAGTAAAGGTAGAAGATAGAAGAAAAGGTCAAGTAGTTGAAGAAGACTTTTCGATTGAGCCCATGATGGAGTCAATTTAAGTAACTCAATGGGTATTTTGTTCCTTATTGCATAGCAGAGAGAGTTATAAGCAAAGAGGGATGCAAAAAAATTATGACAAATTGAGCATAACAAGATGGAGGAAGTGATAGAACAAGTACATTCTAAGCTCAAACTATAGGAGTCTGTCAAGAAGAAGGTTAAGGAGTAACCGTTGGAAGAAAACCCCAATATGGATATGAAGAAAGATGACCCAGGTGACTTTTTCATCCCTTGTAGTATCAACGAGATCATTATAGAAAGGGTATTCGCAGACTTAGACGCAAACACAAATATGATGCCCTATACTTTTAGTCTAAAATTGGGATTAAGAGAGTTAGTGCCCACCAAGTTTTTGGTTAAGACGGCTAATAGAACTTCGCATAGATCGATGGGAATCATAGATGTGCTAGTAAAGGTTTATAAATTTACCTTCCCTATAGACTCTATGTTTTGGATATTAGTGAAGATAAGGAAACCCTCATAATTCTTGGAAGACCGTTCTTAGTCACTGCGCTCTCAATTATTGATGTTGATGGGGGCGAGTTAAGTCTACGATTAGGGAAGGAGGACATAACCTTCAAGGTGACCATTAAATAGTATGGAACTCCTTCTCCTCTAGTGGATTTGAAAGACACCGAGCCTCGAGGCGAATGGGAGGACATAGAGGAACCTGTAAATGCTTTCTGAAAGAAATGGTCGTGTGGGAGAAGGTGAGGCAAAGAAAATTGCAAGGACAGTGGTAATTGCAGTATGGTTGTAACATTTCGTTACCTTTGGGAGGTTAGAATAATAAATATGAGTGATGAATGAGAGCTTAGAAATGCATTTTTCATGCTCATGCATAATATGGCATACAAATACATGTGAATAGTGAAGGTTTTGCACATGAAAATAATTGTACATGCATTCATAAATGATTCTGGGTATATTTGGACTGAGTTATGATTTTTGAGAAAATTATGATTTTGTAATTTATTTATTATTTGATAATTTTATTGACTAGTGGAATTATTTTGTTTGTAAATTTTAGTGAATTTAGGATCTATTTCGGAATTTACTGAGTATTATGGAAAATAGGAAAAAGAAGAGAAGAAATCAAATGAAGATTTGGAGATAGTTGGATTATAAAGATGAGAGTTAAATGGAGTTAGTCTCAAAGAAACTTAGTTAGAATTAGACCTTAGAAAAAGTGACATGTGTAAAGTTGCCTTTATTATTTGTCAGAAGTAAGTTTGAGTAATCTGAGAGTTGAAAGAGGGTTTGTACTTTTCCTAAGTTCTTTCCTTGTTATCATCTTCTCCAAGTTTCTTCCTATACACAGAGTTTCTATCAAACTCCTTTCGAGAGTTAACCTTGATTTTTCATATCCCTCACCATTTCCTCTACTACTAAGTGTTTCTTCTTCCCTAAGAAAAACTAGATGTTAATTGGTGTTCGCAGGGGTTTACGTAATTTTTGTATAGAGTTAGGGCTTAAAGATAGTTGAAGCTTTTGGAGTCTTCAACAAGTAAGTAGTGAATAAACTTGTTAGAGTTGTGGATTTTTGAAATAAAGTTGATAAATTTATGGTCAGTGCATGATCATAGCATTTACATATATTATATTCTTGAACACAATGCTAAGGGGGGATAAAAACATTGGGGATATGGTGGTATTTAGGTTTTGATGGATTATCAGTGACCAGGTGTTGTGGACATAGTTCTTGGAGTTGAAATAGCAATGAAATGATGTATATGATTAGTGTAGAGAGTTAGATATGGAAAGGTGATATGCTCTATTTCTTACCTGAGCATGTATAAATATATATGTTTTTATATGAGAGTTGATGAAGACTTAGAGATGTTCAAGAAAATAGTTTTTGAGTTGAGGAGTTTAGACAGCATCGTCTGTGATGATGTTTCATCGTCTGTGATGACGTCATATCTTCTTAAGTTGACTTTCTGCTTCTTCTATTGTTGACCGAAACATTTCCTTCTATATAGTATCGTCTGGTCCATTTTTAACCCTTCATATGATAGAATTTGTTTTCAAGGTCTTCATAAAGTTGTAGATCTTGAAGTGTTCTTTCAAACCATCTAAAGAACACCCTAATCTAATATCTGTAGGGAAAGTTATGGGAATTTTCCCAATTTGTTTGTCTTTTCAATTCTTCTGCCGTTTCATTTGGTTTCATATGATCTTATCGTCTTTTCCATTTTTTACCCTTCAAATGAATTTATTTTCAAGGTCTTCATGAAAGTTGTAGATCTTGAAGTCTTCTTTTAAACCATCTAAAGAACACCATAATCTGATATCTGTAGGGAAAGTTATGGCAATTTTCCCAATTCATTTGTCTTTTTCAATTCGTCTGCTTCTTCTACCTTCTGCGTCTATCTTTTGCTTAGTCTACCTTCTGCGTCTATCTTCTGCTTAGTCTACCTTCTGTGTCTATCTTCTGCTTAGTCTAGCTTCTGTGTCTATCTTCTTCTTAGTTTATGTTCTGCATCTATCTTCTTCTTAGTCTACCTTTTGCATCTATCTTCTGCTTAGTCTATCTTCTACGTCTATCTTCTGCTTAGTCTACCTTCTGCGTCTATCTTCTGCTTAGTCTACCTTCTGCATCTATCTTCTACTTAGTCTATCTTTTGCGTCTATCTTCTACTTAGTCTACCTTCTGTGTCTATCTTTTGCTTAGTCTATCTTCTACTTCTTCTACTTTCTGCTTAGTCTACTTTCTACTTCGTCTACTTTTTACTTATATTACCATAACTTTTTCTCTAGATCTCCAAATGATCTGATTCTTGAACCAATAGATTCCTAACACAGTATTCTATCCCTTCATAAACTTTTGTAACATTCTAAACTGAATTGAGAATTGTTCTGCAAGGGATGCTTGATTAGGATTGATCAAGTAGAGTTGGAGGCAGACTTGATTATACTACAGTTGAGAGAGACAGATATTATCCTAGGTATGGATTGGCTCACTGCTCATAAGGCTATCATGAACTGCTATACCAAGGAGGTAGTGATGGAATCTCCTGATTAGCTGAGAGTGGTTTTCAGGGGAGTTAGTCAAGCAGTGCCAGCTAGGATGATATCCTTCATAAGTGCACTGAGGTTGATGTAGGGAGGATGTGAGGCTTATCTGGCCTATGTTATTGATACTGGAGCAGAGCAGAGTGTACAAGACATTCCTATGGTTAGGTAATTCCTGGAAATGCTTCCCGATGAGTTACTTGGTTTACCACTGGATCGAAAAACAGAGTTCACAATTGATCTAGTTCCAGGGACTACTCCTCTATCAATTGCTCCATATAGGATGGTACCTGTGGAATTGAAGGAGTTAAAGGCTCAGCTTCAGAAGTTGCTGGAAAATGGTTTTATTTGACCCAGTGTTTCGCCTTGGGGAGCTCCAGTGCTGTTTGTGAAGAAAAAGGATGGGACTTTAAGGTTATACATTGACGACAGGCAACTGAATCGGGTGACAGTGAAGAACAAGTACCCGTTGCCTAGAATTGATGATTTGCTTGATCAACTACAGGGAGCTCAAGTATTCACTAAACTGGATTTGAGATCAGGGTATTATCAGTTGAAGATAGCTAAGGATGATGTACCTAAGAGTGCATTCAGGAGTAGGTATGGGCATTTTGAGTTTCTAGTGATGCCGCTTGGGCTGACTAACGCCCCGACAGCTTTTATGGCCTTGATGAATAAGGTGTTCAAGCCTTACCTGGATTGATTTGTGATTGTGTTTATTGATGATATCTTGGTATATTCGAAGAGCAGAAAGGGACATGTTGAGCATTTGAGGGTTATTTTACAGATTATGAGACAAAAGCAGTTGTATGCCAAATTCAATAAATGTGAATTTTGGTTAGAACAGGTTGTGTTTCTGGGACATATAGTGACTAGAGATGGCATACAGGCGGATCCAAAGAAGATTGAGGCAGTAATGAATTAGGAAGCTTTGAGAAATGTGTCTGAAATCCGAAGCTTCCTAGGATTGGCTGGATATTACCAAAGGTTTGTTGAGGGGTTTTCTTTGATCTCAAGCCCTTTGACAAAGCTTCTGAGGAAGAATATGGTGTTCAGATGGAATGAGGAGTGGCAGAAAAGCTTTGAAGAGCTGGAACATTGGTTGCATACTGCACCAGTGTTGACTATTCCATCAGGGACCAGAAGATATGTGGTGTATAGTGATGCATCGCATCAAAGATTAGGATGTGTATTGATGCAACATGGCCCTATGCATCGAGACAATTAAGGCCTCACGAGATCAATTATCCGGTATATGGTTTAGAGCTAGCTGCAGTTGTCTTTGCTCTAAAGGTTTGGAGACATTATTTGTATGGAGAGACTTTCCCGATATATACAGATCATAAGAGTTTGAAATATATGCTAAGTTAGAGGGAGTTAAACTTGAGACAGAGAAGATGGATTAAATTATTGAAAGATTATGATTGCACTATTTAGCACCACTCAGGAAAGCTAATGTGGTGACAGATACTTTGAGTAGGAAGTCTAACATCAGTGTAGCTCAGATTCAATTATCGACGCTGCCTAATTTGATCCATTTGAGAGCTCTAAACGTGGAGTTGAATCTGGGGCAGAATGAGGCATTGGTTGCTACACTAAAGCTGAGACCAATGTTGCATGATAAAATCCGAAAAGTTCAGGGGAAAGATCCCAATATAGTGAAACTTATGGAAAAGGTAAAGATGAATCCGGATTCTGAGTTTGAGTTGAAGGATGAGACTTTATGGTTTAAGCAGAGGCTATGTGTCCCTAATGTGGACGATCTGAGGAAGGAGATACTTGAGGAAGCTCATATATTCACCTGTGCTATGTGAATATGGAAGGGCAAAGATTGGAAATTCAAAAAGTTATCTTAAGATAATAAGACAAAAGAAGAGAAGAGTCGTGAGTGTTAAGGAAGAAAAGAAGTGGAAAAATCGTAGAAGAA
>JANZXR010048622.1:0-13121 GCA_027575705.1 Erythroxylum echinodendron | reverse complement strand
GAATCTTCTAACAATTCTAAATATGCATCTTGAAGTTCATTAATGTTAGAAGTTACCTCCTCGTCACCTTCTTCTTCGGATACCAAGCATATATTTGCTTGTTCTGATGCTTCTGAATTAGAATTAGATTTAGATGAATCTAAATCTTCCCAACTTGCCATCATACTCTTCTTATTTGCTTTATTTTTCTTTGGTTCTCTTTTTAGCAACGGACATTCTATCTTGTAGTGTCCTAGTTTGTTGCACTCATAGCAAATGATAGATGTCTTCTCGTTCTTGACATCTTCTTTGCTATTTTTCTTAAAAGAAAAATTTTTGCTTCCTTTTGCTTTCTTTTCTGCATCCTTCTGATCTTTCTCGAGATAAAAGATAATTCGTCATCATCTTTACTTGAATCACGATCAGACTTACTAGTATCATCTTTCTTGACTTCTTTGATCTTTAATGCTTTTGACGAAGAGCTTCTATTCCTCCGAGTCTTGTGATTCTTCTGACTAGCCTTTAATGCTATGGATTTGTATCTCTTAGGTTTGTCCTCAGCATCCAATTCTACTTCATGTCTCTTCAAAGAACCAAACAATTCGTTTAGCTTTAGTTTGCTCAAGTCCTTGGCTTCTTTTATAGCAGCGACTTTAGGTCTCCATATTCTTGGTAGACTTCTGAGAATCTTCCTCACATGATCTTGATTATCGTAGATTCTCCCAAGAGCTTTAAGTCCATTAACGATAGTTTGAAATCATCCAAACATTAGATTAAAAGACTCATCTTCTTACATTTTAAACAGCTCATACTGGTGTACAAGAATACTTATCTTAGACTCTTTCACCTGATTTGTGCCTTCATATGTGATGGATAGTGTGTCCCACATCTCCCTCGCAGTCTCGCATCCATGAAATTTATCATATTCACTTCTGCTTAACACACAACTCAGAAAGAACTTGGCCTTTGAATTTAACTGGAATCTGGCTTTGTGATCCGCTGACCATCTGTTGCGAGGAATTGTATTTCCTTCATCATCTACTAGTTCATATGGTCCATTTTTAATGATATCCTAAAGATCAATATGTGTGGATTCTATAAAGATTCGCATCCTGTCCTTCCAATAATGATAATCTTCACCATTGAATGCAGGAGGTCTTGTGACGGAGGCACCTTTTGCTATGAATACGTGTGATTTTGTCATGGATCTTTATCCTCACTTTGTAAAGGTGGTTTTAGGAAACCGAGCTTTGATACCAATTGAAGTAAATCACACGTTAGTATAGACTTTATGTTCAAGCAACTAGATACACAAGAAGGGGGGGTTAAATGGTGTATCCTCCTTTTTGAATATAAAATCTTCGAAAAGAACTTCTCTTTCTTATTAAAAGAATATCACAAATTATTACATAGTTAAATTGCAAATTACTTCTATATGATTTTTTAACAAAAAAATAAACTGAAGTAAAGAGTAGAGAATAGACACTGCAATTTTCATACTAATTTACCCCAAATTATGGGCTACGTCCAGTCCTCAGAGTTTGTTTGAGTGTTTCACTATTCTCCAAATGATTACAAGTACTTTTTCTTCCCTTCTAGAGCCTCTTCAGGTCTCTTACAAAGTATTCTTTCACTATCCTAGCCTCTCTACGCTATCAGCCTTTTCTTCTCTCACTAGAAAAAGATTATGAGCTTTTGTTACAGTAATATTCGCTATATTCTAAGTAAGCACTGTAAGAATTTTCTCTCAGATTGTCTAGCTTTCTAACTTGTCTCTGATTTTCTAACCTTTTAAGCATCTTCAACTGTGACTAATATTTATAGCCTTCATCTCTAACTACTTCTTGATTGTTGATAACGACTTCTTTATTCTTGATAACCTCTTCTAGGTAACCGCCATTTAGTTGAGTTCTGTAACTAACTCTGACTAAATATTTGTTCTGACATGCTAGTGTATCTTCGTGATATTGTCTATGTCTTCTTTGCGTCTGTATTGTCGTTGCGTCTACGTCTACGTCTACGTCTGCATCTGTGTTAGTCTTTGCGTCTGCGTCTGCGTCTGCGTCTGCGTCTGCGTCTACATCTATATTTGCGTCTATGTTAACTTTGCGTCTGCTTCTGTATTTGCGTCTATGTTAACTTTGCGTCTGTGTCTGTATTTGCGTCTATGTTAACTTTACATCTACGTCTGTTTCTGCGTCTATGTTTCCTTCTGTGTTTGTGTTCTATTCTTTGTCTACACACTTAACATACTTGTTAAAAATGTTCATTTGTTTCTAACATTATTATTATTTGATTGTCATCAAAATTAATCATTGTAAAGTCCTCTTGACTTAACAATTCCGCACCTTGTATTCCTGTCTCCCATCAGGCTATACATGACAAAATTATGGAGATAGAACAAAATAGCACTGAAGTTATCCTTACAATTTGCCAAAGTGAAAGAAACAAAATAAAACATAGGGTTAGATTAAAATAAAGTGCGAAGCTAAATGCAAGAAATTAAAAATGCATATGCAATCCTAGGATCCGATGGTATCAATATCTCGAGGGAGGTGGTTGTTGCTCTAAGAAAGCCCTTAACATATCTTCAATCCTGGTTTGTGAAGCCGCAAGATTTCCTACTTCAGCTCAAAGATCACTAACTTCTGCCCGGACTTCTTACAACTGAGCCAGAACCTGATTGTCCCCACTGGATTAGCTCAAGATTACTGTACAGCAGGTGCATTCGAATTGTCCCTCTCTTAATACAGATTGACCCTTATTTTATCAGCATTGATGACATCCACATCATTAGTATAGGCCACTTTTTCATTTCTTTTGAGGACCTTGAGATGCCCAAATAGTTGGCTCAATAACATTGGAAACACAAACCTCCTCGTCTCAGCCTTACGATGGACTACTTACCACATAGAAGTCATTATCATCTAGGCAATAACAATGCCTTGGAATTGATCATCTAGGAAAAACATCTTGTCCAAAATGTACAAGTCTTCATTACAGAGGTACCCTGAATCACTAGCCTTAGGCATTACATTATGAGCAAGCAGGAATTCCACCAATCTAGGGCCAACATGAAGAGAATTGCAACGCATAAAGCTGCACTAGTTTGTGAATTGCATAGCGGGTTTAATCCCAAGTTAAGACATAGCTTTGGATTTATCCCATTGACTATAAATTGTACATCTTACTCATTTGTCAAAATATGGAACTTGACCTCCCATCGGCAGCTCTAAATGTCCATTAATCAGATCTTCTATTATGACCACTACTTTTCCATTAACTCGAGAAGTGAACACTGGAGGTTGTTTATCGGCTAACTTACTAAGGTTGGCATAAAATTGTTTCACTGCATTTGGGTAATATTCACCTTTGAGGTCCAAGAGTTTGCCCCAATAAAATTTGTCCAAGTTTTCCCTCACATTGCATGCTTCATCAATACCCTCTTCAACTGAGACTTTGATCACAAATTTGTTATTCTTTTTCTTATTTAACCAAGCTATTGCTCACTGATGAATATAGCTTGACCAAAATCAGGTTCCTCTACTTCTGTGACTAAATTTTTACCCCTAGTAGCTCTAGAAGATTGAGCAGTACTCTTCCTCGCAATTTGCTTAATTCGTGACATTGAATGATAGCCACACAACCATTATAATCTCAACAAAAGTAGAGCTCAATCCCAAAAACCAATCAGCAATTCTCAACATAAGCTTAATCGCAACAACATAAATCTAAAACAGTTTCAATCTCAACCGTAAACTAGCACTTTCAATTTCAACCATAACCCAACAATCTCAACTTAAAATACAAATTAGCAATCTCAACAAAAGCAGCACTCTCAATTTCAATCATAGCCCAATGATCTCAACTCAAGCTAGCAATCTTAACACATCTACAAATGAGCAATCTCAACACAACCACAAACTAGCAATCTATCGTAAGCCCAATGTTAATAACAATCTCAATCAATCACTATCGTATCGATTTCAAGAATCAATCAGAAATGTTATCCACGATTTTACCCATAGTTGTGAAAGAACACATACTCATTCCAAATGGAAGTGAAGATTGTGGATAATTAGCCCGAAACCTCAAAAAGATTCCCCAGAATTAATGAACATGAGTTGTGATGGTGGTATCGTGGTAGAAGAGAGCAAACAATGAATGATTGAGGGGACTAGGGTTTGGGTAGGTTGGAATGTTGTGGGATGGGAAAAGAAGAAGAAAAGAAGAGAAAAAAATAGAAATATAGGTAGGAATGCGGAGTTTGTGAAATTTGGAAGAAGAAAATGAGGGGGAGAATGCGTAAAAGGGAGGAGAGATTGCAGGAAAGAACAAGGAAAAGATGTTTTAAAAGTGAATGTAAGTAATGTCTATTAAGTGGACTTAATATCCGCGAGACAGACATTCTCAAATTTCCTATTCTACTGTGAGGTTGATAACTCTGTTAAATGGACTTAATGTCCGTTTAGCGGACATTTTCTGGTTTCCTTAGTTGCGGCGAGATTGCTAAGTCCATTAGGCGGACTTAATGTCCGCTGAATGGACCATCTCTATTTTCTTAAACTGTACTGAGGGTGTCGAGTCCATTGAGCAGACTTCATGTCCACTAAACGGACATTTTTTGTGAATCTAAGGCCATCTCACTTAGTTCACTCCTATTTTGCCCCTTCTAACTAGTCAATGATACCATATGACTATATGCATGGTGTATGAATGAAAATAGTAAAAATATTAAATGAAACAAAGAGACATTGCAACTTACCTCCCTCACACTTAACATGGGTCTTACCTCTAGGATTGATGAGTCGTGATCACGCTATTGCTCATGCTAATAGGAGGTGTAATTGGGATGTCTCATAAACTTTAACCATATGCAGTACACAATAAACTAGAATAAGAAGATATGAAAAAGAAAAAAATGAAATTAATAAAACAAAAAAAAGAGTTAGAAACATTAGTTTACCTCCCAACAAGCGCTAAATTTAATGTCCTCAGCTGGACCAGGCCACCATGATGTTAATTTTGGAATGTGATAATAGAAATATATCCAACCATCTCTCCCTTAAAATAATACTTGAGTCATTTTCCATTGACCATAAAAGGATTTTATTCATCCCTTCCAATCTCCACGGCTCCATGTGGGTATACTTTGGTCACCATGAAAGGTCCAGACCATCTTGATTGTAATTTCCTTGGAAACAATTTTAAACAAGAGTTAAATAGCAAAACCTTTTGATCATCTTTAATTTCTCGCCAAAGGATATGCTTGTCGTGGAAAGCCTTGGTTCTCTCGTTGTATATTATAGCATTCTCGAAAGCATCTAGGAAAAATTTATCTAGTTCATTCAACTCCATCAATCTCCTCTATCCAGCCTCTTTGAGATCATAATTTAACTTCTGGATTGCCCATAACGTCTTGTGCTCAATTTCAACTAGAAGATGGCAAGTTTTCCCAAAGACTAACCTATACAGAGACATGCCCAAAGGAGTCTTGTATGCTAACTTGTACACCCAAAGAGTTTCATCAAGCTTCAAAGTACAATCCTTTCTTGAGGTATTAATAGTTTTCTCCAAATTTTGCTTGATTTCCCTATTAGACACCTCAACTTGCCCACTGATTTGAGGGTGGTAGGTGGTTCCAAACTTAAAATGGCACCCATATTTCGCCAAAAGGATTTAAATTGATGATTCTAAAAGTGTACCCCATTGTCTCTGATTATAACTCTTGAAACACCAAATCTTAAAAATATGCACTTCTTGACAAATTTGACAACACCAGCTCTAGTGTTGTTTGACAAAGCTATGGCTTTCACCACGTAATCAACCGCCACAAAGATGTATTCATTACTAAAGGATACTAGAAATGGTCCCATAAAGTCCATACCCCATATATTAAAGAGTTTTACCTCTAAAATCCCTGACAGAGGCATCTCATGCTTCCTACCGATGTTCCCTATTCTTTAACACTATCACATATCATAACAAAAGTTTTAGTATCCTTAAAAAGAATATGCTAATAAAAACCTGATTGTAAAACCTTTGTCGTCATTTTGTTAGCACCATGGTGTTCGCTGTAAGGAGAAGCATGGCAATGATACAATACTGACTGCATCTTTTTATCACATCTTCTAAAGAGCAACGGATCTTCCCAAAAGTAATTCATGACCTCAAATAAAAATTTTATACCATAAAGCACATCTTCTAAAGAGCAACGGATCTTCCCAAAAGTAATTCATGACCTCAAATAAAAATTTCCTTCTTTTATGGTATGAATAATCACTAAGAATAATGTTAGACATTAGAAAATTAACATGATCAACAAACCAAGGAACATTTTCCTTAACAGACCATATATTCTCATCAAGGAAGGCATCAAAAATTGGTTCAGCTCCCATTTTTTCACCTTGCTCAAGTCACAAAAGGTTGTCAGCCATCGAATTTTTAGATCCCTTCTTATCCCTAATTTCCAAATCCAATTCCTGCAGGAGTAAAATCCATTTGATCAACCTTGGTTTGACATCTTTTTTTGTAAGCAAATATTTCAAGGCAGAATGGTCAGTGTAAACAATGACTTTGGACCTAACAAGATAAGATCTAAATTTATCAAATGAAAAAACTACAACTAGCAATTCATTCTCTGTTGTAATGTAATTAATTTGAGCATCATTAAGAACTTTGCTAGCATAATAACTGACATGTAGTTTCTTATCTTGTTTTTGTCCTAAGATAGCCCCAAGTGCATAATCACTAGCATCACACGTCATCTCAAAAAAGAGATTCCAATTCGATGTGGCCATTACAAGGGCTGAGGTAAATTCCTTTCTCAACCTATTACAAGCATCAAGACATTCATCAATAAATTCAAAAGGGACTTCCTTTTTCAGCAAAGCACATAAGGGTTTAGAAATCTTGGAAAATTCTTTAATAAATCTTCTATAAAATCCCGCATGCCTAAGAAAACTCCATATTGCTCTAACCGAATTGAGGGTGGTAAGTTATTGATGACTTCGATTTTTGCTAGATCCATCTTTATTCTATTATTTGAAATTTTGTGGCCTAGGATGATCCCTTCTTGTACTATAAAATGGCACTTTTCTCAATTTAGCATAAGATTGGTTTCTTCACGTCTTTGTAGAACCGATTCTAGATTGAACAAACATGCATCAAAAGAAGAACCAAAAATATAAAAGAAGTCCATAAATACCTCTATTATATTCTCCACACTATGTCGAAGAATATGGACATCATTCAGCTTTGGAAAGTGACTGGAGCATTACACAAATCGAATGGCATCCTGTGATATGCAAATGTACTATAGGGGAAAGTAAAGATGGTCTTCTCCTGATCCTATGGGACTATAAGAATTTGGTTATACCCTGAATAACCATCTAAAAAGCAGTAATAATCATGCCTCGTTAATCTTTCTGACATTTGATTAATAAAAGGGAGAGGTAAGTGATATTTTCTAGTTGATGCATTTAATTTCCTATAATCTAGACAAACCCTCCACCATGTCACAACCCTAGTGGAAATTAACTAATTACTATTATTAGAGATGACGGTCATGCCACCTTTCTTTGGTACCACCTGCATAGGACTTATCCGAGAGCTATCAGAAATAGGATAGATAATTCATGCATCAAGTAACTTAAGTCCCTCAGATCACAACTTCCTTCATGTTAGGATTGGGTCTCCTCTGATTTTCCAAACTAGGTTTATGGTTTTGCTTCATTAAAATCCTGTGAACACAAATAGAAGGGCTAATTCCCTTTATGTCAGTAATATTCCATGCAATAGCCTATTTATGTTCACGTATTACCCTTAATAATTTCTCTTCTCGAGAGGAATTCAACGAAGAAGAAATAATAGCCAGATATGTATTTGATTCTCCTAAGAACGTATGCCTCAAATGAATTGGGAGCTATTTTAATTCAAGTTTTAGTGGGCATAATATGGAAGGTAACAATTTAGGTTTAGGAGGGCCCAATTCTTTAACTCGAAGTCTATACTTAAAACCATTACCTTGCAATCTATATGCATAGTCCACTAACTCATCATCCAATTCATTCTTATCTATTCCTAAAGTTAGGCATGTCTCTAAAGAAGCATCATACATTAATTTAGGAATAGATTCAAGTGTAAGAGAATCAATTACATCTATCCTATAGATGACTTTATCGAAAAAGGATCCCTTTAAAACTTTGAAAATGTTAAACACCTCTTCCTTATCACCTACTCTTAAGGTCAGCTTACTATTTGGGACATCAATCAATGCTCTACCAGTGGCTAAGAATGGTCTCCCTAATATTATAGGAACCTGCATATCGAAATCCATCTTAAGCACAACAAAGTCAGCTGGAATTATAAGCTTACCAATTTTTACTAGTAAGTCCTCAACTATACTAATAGGGTATCGAATTGATCTATCAGCAAGTTGCCATGAAATTGTAGTTTGTTTGAGTTCACCAATTCCAAGCCTGTTATAGAGAGACAAAGGAATAAGATTAGTATTTTCACCTAGGTCACATAAGCATTGAAAAACATTAGAAGCACCAAAATGGCAAGGAATAGTGAAACTCCCTGGATCCTTTAACTGAGGGGGTAGTTTATTTTGTAAAATAGAACTACACTCCTCAGTTAAAGCTACCGTTGCAAAATTGTCCATCTTCTTTTTGTTGGAGATGGTTTCCTTTAAAAACTTGGTGTAAGAAGGCATCTCAACAAGTGCTTCAACAAAAGGGATGTTGATTTGTATCTTCTTGAGAAGGTCAAGGAATTTCTGAAATTTGGAATCATCATGCTTTTTCTTTAACCGTTGAGGGTATGGTATGGGTGGCACAAAGGAAAATTCTGAAATTGGTGAAGACTCCTTATTTTGTTTGGTTTTTTTAGGCTCTTTTTCTTTATCCGAATTCACAATTTCAGCATCCTTGGTTTCATTTATCTTAGCTTCCTTCTCTTTAGGAACCACACCTTCTACCACCTTACCACTCCTTAAAAGAATTGCCATGCAATCCTATTTGGATTCACTTAGGTATTGCTATGTAGCTTTCGCTTACCTCTTTCACTTACCTTTTTTGCCACTTGACTAATTTGCACCTCTAAATTTCTAATAGTAGCTTGGTTAGACTGGATGTTCTGCTCCATCTGTTCATGGCTTGAGAACTAGCTTGAGCACTTTGATCCATCTTGCTCATAATTTGAGCAAACATATCTTCAAGCCTATCCACTTCTTTCTCCAAACAGGAAGGGAATTGTTGTTGTGCAGAAGATGAAGGAGGTGAACATTGCTATTTTGGTGTCGCTTGGAACCCAGGTGGTCCCATTGGTTTTGCAGCCCCTTCATTTTTCCATTAAAATTTTTAATGAAACTTCCAACCTTCATTGTAGGTGTTTGAGAAAGGATCAAATCTCTGATCTTGTATACCATTGTTTGCATAGTTCACCTCTTCCTCAGGTATTGTTGCTTCATTGTTCACACAACTAGTTGTTGTATGCCCAAATCTACCATAAAGAGTTCAAGGATTCCTACTAGACTTGTTGTCGTTCATCAACATATTCAACTTCTTATTTATCTCAGCAACTTAGGAAGCCATGTCAAATCTAGATCCCACTTTAGTAAAAGTAGCAGTTTTGATCCTAGTCACCTTATGGAGATAAATGGCCTAGCATAATTGTGACAAATGGCAGCTTATGGAGAGGACAAGTGACTTACGTGCATAGGTGACTAATTCCATTGTATAGTAGTGACACCTAGCACCTAATGAGTTAAGCTACTATAGGGATAGTTTCTGTTGTGTTCATTCTTCTTCTTTCCTTTACTCTTACCATCGATACACTCACAAACCCTCACAGCTTCTAAATTTTGCTTCAATTTTGTCCATATTCACTTCAAGATCCATACAAAAATCTGCTCAAAGATAGCTATAATCTGTTATCATCATTTTTCCTTTCCTAAAATCATTTTACTTCCATCTTGTACTTGGATAATTTTGCATGCATGGAGAGCTTAGTTAGCTTAATCATTGAGGCGGAACTTAAGCTAAATAAGTAAGTGAAATACTAATCTTCGTGGTAATATTGAAATAGAAAATTTATGATGACTGAATTGGGATGGAATCCATGTGGTGTTGATGATGATGTTGTGCTAGAATCCGATGGATGAATTGGTTACTTTTCTGTTTTGTTATTGATGCATGAAAACAGTAGGTTATAGATTGTTAAATGAATGATTTAGGTTAAGATTTTAAGAATAAATGAAGGTAGATTCATGGTAAAGATAGGTGTTATTGAAGTGCTCTTGAATCTGGAAAATTAGAGTTGTAGGTGTGTTTGTAAAAAGAGACTATTAATGACTTTAGTGTAACCAATATGAAAGATAAATTAACTTAAAATGAAGTAACCTTAAAGGACATGAAATCTTGAAAATTTCTGGTGTTAGTGATGTCTCTAAGCTTGTAAAATTTGTGAAGTATTGAAGGTAGTAAAGTTACACATATTAGTGATGTTGATGACAAATTGTGGAATTTTAATTTTAGCCTTGTGTACTTGTCAAACCAGCTGAGAAATTTCACTTTAAATTGGTATATTTGGACTTGATTAAGGCTAGGAATGAGCGTAGATTGTTTCTTAATTAATTGGTTAAGAGCTTGATAAATTTATGTAGTTAATTGATGTCATAACCTAAAGAATGGACTATTTTGTTATGGTTGAGCTCAAATCTAGAAATTATGATTTGTTTAAGGGAAGAAATGAGTTGTTTTAATGCAAACATGATCTTAAGGACTTGAGTAATGTGTATAAGATATGGATGAATGAGAATTGAAGAACAAGGGGTAATTATGAATGAGAATTGGGTAAATGTATCAATATGTATTGTTGGAAAAAGTTTTGCGAATGTATAGAACTAGCTTGCTGAAATTCCAGATTTAAAGTAACAATTGTGTGTTTGTTATAAGAGGCTTTTTGATTATGAAAGTGTTCAAGGATAAGTGTGAAGTATGGTTGATGAATTTGTAGTGAATTAAGCTAACTTAAAGGTATAAACTTGATTGGAAAATGGTAGTATACAAAATAGAATGTTTGTATGGTCAAGAGTTACGAATAAGGATACATACCCTAGAAAGCCAATTGAGCATGCATTAAACTTGACACATATACATGTGCATGATTGAATAATTCATATAATTAATCAACTTAGTAATGTGTAAAATATATGTGTATTGCACAATTAAAGAAACACAAGTTGATCGTCAACATCCAGACATTGCCAGATTATCAAAGTAATAGCTTTTCAGGATCATATTGTAAGTTAGCCTAGATGTTTCTCACTATGATTGTATTATTTTTGGTTAACTTTCAGTTATTGAATGATTACTTATATGATTGCTATCATTCCGTACATTGTTGGTCTAAGAGTTTGATACTTGGGACATATATCATATGAAAGATTGGGATGAATTATTGGATTGTTCTGAAATGGTGATACGAAATGTTTGTATATATGATGTAATTGGTGATATATGAAAAAATGTGATGTGGGGTTTGATACTAAATGGTGTGTTATATTCCTTGAATTGGGTTATATACTTGCCTTTGTGTTCTGATTGAGTGAATACATCGATGATAGTTCACAGAGTTCGCAAACTCATCAAAATTGTAACATTAATTTTCAGATACAAGGGAGTTCTAGCTCCTAAGGCAATTTAGTAGAATTTTAGTACTATCATTTCAGGAACAAAAATGGCTCAAAGGTCTGGTCAACTGATATCTAAGGAGTCTATTTTAAAATGTTTTTAGTTAGCATCCCATTTTGTATTGTATATTTTGTATGGAGTAGTAAACTCTCAAATGTTATGTAATGTATATATATAGATTATGGATTGTAATGTAACAATGTAAGTTTATGTTTGTGAATGAAGTGGGAAAAGTTGATCTTTTTTAATGCTTATGATTTGTGAAATGCCTTAGTTAGTTAAAGTGATTTTTCTAACATGCCATTCTCATAAGGTTTGTTCTCAACTATCCTTTGGATGTTCAGGCATATGCTTTATGGAAGTGGCATGTTACATGAACAGCCCTGAAAATCACGTAACCCTTAGAGAAAACCCGGTTATCAATCTAGATAGAATTACTAAAAATTAGCTACCAAAGATAGCTCAAAATATCCAAAATTACAGCTGCCAAGTCACTATGTTCTGGTCTTTTCCCACACAATATAGCCAAAAAAATTCATGCAATGGGTAGAGAAAAAGCAACTGTCCAAAGTGAATAATATCACTGAAAAATCTAGCTGCCTTAGATAGATAAAACTATCAAAATAGGCTATCAAAGATAGCTTTAAAATCTCTAAGATTTTATCCTAATTAAATCCTATCACATGATCTTATCTTTATGCAATATTATCATCAAGGAATCTCATATAAGGTAGAATACTCATTATAATAATATTCCACAAATAACCAATTTTTTCCAATTACAAATAATGCCAAAAATATCATAACACATATCTTAACACCCTTCAATCGTGGAGTTATTGAAACTAAATGCACCAGAGTGACCTTACACAGTGCTTGGTTCAATAGGTGCAATTTTAGCAATAGCACAAGGACCCCTCTTTACTCTTGGAATTTCTCATGTCGTGACAAAATTTTATTTTCTTGATGACACTTGAATGAAACATGAGATCCAATGGCTGCATAACATTAGTTGTTGTAGCCACGTTCCCTCTTGTTACGGGGTTAATTTTTTAGGCTAGAAAAACTATAACACCCCACTCCCGCTGGACCTGAACCTGATATCGATAGTGATATCCGAATCCGTGCCCCGCGAGGGTGGTGTATCACATCACTTAACAATTCAAAACTCGATATACATTTTTTTTAAACCATTAACATCATGTACAGAAAATCAAAGACTAGAGTCTTCCATTTTGTTTAATACTCATTTGGTACAAACACATAATATCATCAGTAACTTTTATTAGCCACTTGGGCCCATTAAATTTCAAATTACAATCATTTCTCTTTCTCAAAATTGTTACAAATCGCTTACAAATAATACAACATTTTTACAGAACATACACATACACTCAGTGACAAGTAAAGAAAACCATTGCAGACGCGAACTGATCCCGACCT
>JANZXR010048611.1:0-13122 GCA_027575705.1 Erythroxylum echinodendron | reverse complement strand
TGAGGAGTGAGAAAAGATAAATAATCACGTTTAGGTGATTCTGATATAAGTTTGGAATAAATGAGAGACGTTGAAAAAGGGTTCATAGATTGCATCGAAGCAGGAAGATGCTAAGGAAAAATACAGAAGTTAAATATCCCCTGTGATGACGTCACACATAGAGGCTGGGAAAGCTTAGAAGCATATAAGTATCCTTTATGCTGACGTCATAACATAGAGGCAAGGAGGATATGAGAGTCTAAGTATCCTCTGTGATAACGTCAGAACACAGAGGAAAGGAGAGTCGAAGAGTATCCTCTGTGTTACTGTACACAGACATCATCTGTATTACTGTTCATAGGCTTCGCATGTGTTAGCGCTATCGTCTGTTATTACTGTACACGGACTTCGTCTGTGTTACTATTCACAGACTTCGAAATGAGACGGAAGAAATGAGACATAGGGAAAATGAGACACAAGTCAGAAATGAGACGGAAGAAATGAGATGGAAGAAAAAGAGACGCAAGTCAGAAATGAGACGAAAGAAATAAGACGGAAGAAATGAGATGGAGGGAAAATGAGACACAAGTCAAAAATGAGACGGAAGAAATGAGACAGAAGAAAAATGAGACGCAAGTCAGAAATGAGACGGAAGAAATGAGACAGAAGGAAAATGAGACGCAAGTCAGAAATGAGATGGAAGGAAAAAGAGAAGCAAGACAGAAATGAGACGGAAGAAAAATCAGACGATAGAAATGAGACGAAGCGAAACCGAAAATGAGACATAAGCAATGAGACGAAAAAATATGATAGACCCTTCAGAAGATAAAGTCGACCTTTGAGGTCTTCATGAAAGTTGTAGAGATTGAAGTGCCCTTTAAATCTATGTAAAGAAACCTTATATTAGATTCCCATAGGAAAAGTTATACCAATAGCCCCGAAGCAGGGATATGTGCAAGGTGTTGAGAAGATGACCCGATAGTGATAAGTCTGATGATGTTTCCGAAGGTTAGGCTCTGGGAAGTGGGCTCTCACAGAGTTGGTATCAGAGCAAGCATGAATAATCATGTACGAAAGGGTTAGACTCTGAAAACTGGGTCTGATACACCTTTATGGTATCAGAGCAAGTAGGAGTTGGACTCCGATAACAGGGTTCCAACACAAGAACCACGTATGATGAGTCATTTAACCTAGGTTAACACAACATGAATAATCATGTATGAAAGTGTTAGACTATGAAAAAGGGATCTGACACACATTTATGGGATCAAAGCAAGTAGGAGTTGGACTCCGATAACGGTGTTCTAACACAACAACCACTTATGATGAGTTATTTAACCTAGGTTATGTTATCCCTAATGATTACAAATCATTAGTTGCTACAAATGAATATCAAATATAAAAATTACAGATTGTATCCAAATTTTGGCATTTGGATTCTAAACAAACGATCCAATGAACGTATTAAAATTATCTTTTCACAATACCTAATGAGGTTCATATAAAAATACTTGAACAATAACAAGAATATGATTATTCATACACAAAATCCAAATCAATTAACATGTAATAACATAATTAATTTCTCAAGAGAGAAATAAACAACAAAAACAATGAAATACACTTAACCTATGTCTTTAGTATCGATGTCACTTCTAAATCGGTGTTAGAATGTCTAGCTCTCCATGGGTCTATCTCGGTCGAGAGCTTTACCCCTTATCTTCATTCAAATTAAGAGCTACCAAAAATAATTGCTTCAACCCCAAGAAATTGTCCCAGTCGAAGACCCCCTGTAAACTCTCGCTATTGTCTCTTTAAACAAAACCCTCCCAACAATGCTACCGTTCCTTTTTTATTTTAAACCAATGCCTCTCTTGATCGTCTGGATTTTGCGCAATGTTTGGATGAAATGCTAAGTTTACGCAAATGTTGTTTGCGTGAAACGCAGACAACTATGTAAATGCAAACAACGCTTATGTGAAACACAAATTATTGCGTTTTAGTATCCTTCTTTTCCCAGCTATTGGTGCGTTGTTTTCTTCATGGACCACTACCGTATTGCTTTATTTGCTTCCACCAGATGCAAGTCGTTTTGGCGTGTTTGCTCCCCATCTGCTGCATGATGTTTCATGCTTCCTTCACTTATCCAAATGTAGTTTTAATGTATTTCTCCTTGCTTCCTCATCTTTCCAGCTACTATGGTTCCACTTCTTTTGAGTCAAATTTATTTTCTTATTGCTCTAATTTTCTTCTTCTTACTCCATAAAGACAATTGAATATTAATCTTCGAAAAATGACACAAATATAGTGTTTTCGACTCACTTTAACTTCTTTGCTTCCGAATTGTATCTAAAATCACATATAAGTCAAAACTGAGTATCTTAAGCAATTTTAGGTCATTAATCGCTAAGTGCTATGGAATAATTATACAATCAATTAAACACATATCACTTATACCTCTCCCAGCAACTATTAATCATAGGTTAACAAGTTATATTAACCTTGATTTTCCCTTATATTGTGTTTAATGAAGAGATCGAACGACCTAGGATAAGATCTCTTAATTGAATTGGACTGTCGCATTAAGAATTAGGATAACAAATTAAGCAGGGCAACATTCACATAAGCTCGGGTCATTTAACTTAGGTTATGTTATCCCTAATGATTCAACACTAATCAGAAACACAATAATTACGGATTGTATCCCTATTGATCCAAAATCATTAGTTGTTAAAAACGAATCTCAATATAACAATTACAAATTATATTGAAGATTTTAATAATATCTAAACACAACAATTACGAATTATGTTCAAGATTATAAAAATAGGTTCATACATAAACAATCTAACGATAACGAGAATAAAGATCATTTATAATTGAAAACCCAAATCTATAAGCATATGATAACACAATCGATTCCTAAGAGAGAAAGAATGACAAATAATGAAAGAATGCTTAACAGAGTTATTTAGTATTGATATCACCTATGAACTGGCGTTGGGAAGCTCAACCCTCTATGAGTCTCCCAAAGATGTGCTTTGTCATTCTTTTCATCCTCTCGAAACCCCTAAAATGTTTTTATACTGAAAATTAGGTTTCTGGGAAAACTGGTCATTTCTCATGGGCGTGCATGATAGCTCACGTCTGTGAGTCATTGTTGCATGGGTGTGACATGCAACATGTGTCATGGGCGTGAGAGATGTCTCACGACCATGACAAATTGATGCTGGTCATGAGCTGTGTTCTTCACTCTTCACACTCTTCACTTTATGTATTTTCTTGTCTTCCCTTGCTCAAATCCTTCTCCTTCTTCCTCTATGAAGATAAGTGAGTGTGAGTCTCAAGAAAATGACTCAAATATTATGCTATTGCCTCACTGTAGCTCTTTTACTTCCGAATTGTACCTAAAACTAAATATGAAATAAAGTGAATGTCTTAAGCATTTCAAATCATTAATCACTAAGTGTTATGAAATAAATGCACATATCAATTTCACCTACACTTAACTTTTGATTGTCCTCAAGGAAAAACATTATAATCAAAAACATAGAACCAAAAACATTTACTCATTTCCTATATTTCCCAAGAATACATAATCTTAAGAAAAGATGAGTAAATTTAAAAAACCATATTAGGAACTCAACATTCAATGCTTCTACTCATGATCAATTAACATTCATTACCTTTAGAAACTAAGCAATCTAGAGGTAGACTTAGAAAAAAATGTGTTTAAATAAGATATATTCATGGGTACACTAAAAAACTATTCATGTTCATGACATTCCATAATTTTGCAAATAAATTTGTTTCTCCACTACTAAGGTTTACATGCATCATTACGAATCAAAGGAATTTTCAAGGTTGTAATGTACGCAAGGGTAAGGTGAGATGTATTTAGGTAGTGTAGTGCAAAAACCATCAAAGCTAGTGAAATAAGAAAAACACTCAATATAAAATCAAGCATAAAAATAAACATTCACTCGTAATTATGTACATCAACTATGATAAATGCAAAAACTATGTTTCACAACTTAAATTGAAGCTCTCACACAACAAACCACATGAATTATAATCAATTAGAAGGAATCACTCATAAAAATCGATGCTAACAATAACTATAGAGAGTGATCCTTCCAAATTAACATCTACCTTATTAGCCACACACTTAAATCTCCCATTCAATACAACTTTAGGAGGAAAGACTAATAATAAATAACTTTGCAAAACATATGCATTTCCTCCTTGATACTTTTATTTAAACACTTTTTCTTTTCCTTTTTTTCTTTTTTTCTCCTTTTTTGTTTTTAGCTTGATATAAAAATTGAAAGAAGCTACACCAACTTGGGAATTTCATTGATATGACATAAAATAACATCCAAACAATTATAACAATCCCACATATATGCATACTCCCACACTTATACTTTTGTAGACCCACAATCATCAACAATAAACCAGTGGTCCACTAGCTTTAAGGCTTGATTAGGACATTTGGTTAGGTTTAAAGCAAGTAATGTGGTTAGCATAAAAAAATAGATAAATAAAGCTCAAAGGGCTTTTCAAAATGGAAAATCATAACGATGTAGGATATTTGGTTAATGTAGCTCATGAAATAAAGAATACCTATATCATTTCCATGTTAATGCATATGATAAAAGTGTGGTCTCAAATAGAAATTTAGGGCAAAGTTAGGATGTACATGTTACAAATAAACAGAAGACAATGAGACTGCTATGGATGTGTTAGTATAATAAGGCTCAAAATCTTATTAGCTTATATCTACCACTAGTCACTACTCTTCTAAAGATAATGCACATTGACCAATCACAAGAGTAAAAGTACATGCTAAAGTTTCCATGGATTCTTCTAGTCAATTCACACTTTAATCATGACTATATAATCCTATAAGTAATAGAAAAAAGAGAAATTGTTTGTTTTTTTATTTTATTCTCTCTTTCATTTTGTTGAAAACTTTAAAACAAGTAAGAAAAAACAAAAATTAAAAACACACATGCATATACGAATGAAATACAAAAATGTAAAGGAAAAGAAATTAACTTCCCTTGGGTTGCCTTCCAAGTAGCGCCTTTGTTTATTGTTGTTGGCTTGACTTCTTGTTTTTCCTCATCACGTGACAAAATTATGGTCTTTGGGTGTCATATACCCTTTATCCACTTGATATTCTTTAGGATAGGGCCTCAAATAATGATCATGCATATACATTGGCTTTCCTATCTTTAAATTTCCAAACTCTATCTAGTCCTAGTACTCTTGGAATATCTCTTCACCCTTTTTTTACTCATTTACTTTCACCAATTTGTTAGGTAAAGGTAAAGGGTTAGTTTGAACAATAATTAGGAACTCAGTATTTACTTTTGAAGTAAGTGATATGTCTTTTTCTCCTTCAAGCTTCTCCTCTACTTATTTGACATAAACAATTCCTTGAGTAGTTCTCTCATGATTCTTAAGGTCCTCTTCAATCTGTAAGGTCCCTACACTAACGTCCCTTGGAGACATATCAGGTTGATATGGTTTCTCCTCTTCGCTTTATGATTCTAGGTAGTTAAGAGCTTCATTCATCTGACCCGTTTAGCGTGACACATTCTGGAGTCTAGAAATTATATCTTAGTGGAATTGCGTCATATTATGCTGAAGTTGTATCATATCCTATTCGAACTTATCTACTCCCTGTTGAAGTTAAATATTGTTAGCAGTCAAACTATTAGTTAAGTCTTCTAGAGATGTACCTGAGTTGTGATAAGAAGCTTCTTACCTGAGTTGTGATAAGAAGCTTCTGGTCCATCAAGGAAGTAATTCTGTTGATTATCCCATCTATAACTAAAGTTCATATGATTAGTCCAAACTTGGTTATAAGATTGGGAATATGAGTTATAGAAAAAGTTACTTTCTTCCATAAATTCTTTCTTTAATACAAAAGCACTAAACAAAAAGTGAAAAGATCATAAAATAAATGAAAAGAAATTAGTTATAAAAAAATGTACAAAACACCAATTAAAATAAAGAACAAAAGCAAAAGCACCACACTCCCTGAAAACGGTGACAAATTTGACGTAGCGCATTATAACACTACTCAAACTAACTAGACCTAAAACAATAGCAGCGGTGAGTCTAGGTCGATCCCACATAGTATGTGCCTAATCTTTTAAAATGAAATCAATCAGTGTATAGATTATAGGGGGTTTCATTTGATTTCAAATAATAAAATAAAATGAAACTAAACTAATGAAAACAAATTAAAGAAAACATTCACAAATGATGAAAAAAGATTAATTTGTTAGGGACCTGATCATTGGTTCAATCTTGGCCTACACATAATTAAACATACTTCATTGAATTGTTTTCCTTATACCTATCCTAGCAACTATTAATCTTAGGTTAATAACAAGCTCTGTTAACACTGATTTTCCCTTAAGTCATGTTTAGTTAAAAGATGCTCATTAATTACACCTAGCTATCGAACAATTTAGGATAAGTTCTCTAGATTTAATTGGATAGCTACATTATGAATTAGGAAAATAGATTAATCAAGGCAATAAGCACACATGCTTGGGTCATTTAACCTCAGTTATGTTATGTTATCTTTACTGATTTGACACTAATCGAAAACACAATAATTATGAATTATATCACTAATGATCCGAAACCATTAGTTTCTAAAAATGAATCTCAACATAATAATTACGGATTATATTGAAGATTCTAGCAATATCCAAACACAACAATTATGAATTGTTTTCAAGATTATAACAATGGGTTTATACATAAACAATCTAAAGATAACGAGAATAAAGATCATCAATACGTGAAAACCTAAATCCATAAGCATAGGATAACATAATCAATTACTAAAAGAGAACAACAAATAATGAAAGAATGCTTAACCGAGTTCTTTAGCATCAACCTCTGAACAGGCTTTTGGAAGCTCAATCCTCTATGGGTCCCCCAAAGGTATGCTATGTTTTTTTTTTCATCCTCCTGAAACCCCTAAAATGTTTACTCTGACCTTTCATTAGTTTCTGTTGTTAAAACAATGTTTTTATGCTAAAAACTAGGTTTTTAGGACAACTGGACATTTCTCACAGGCTTGCATGACGGCTCACGACCGTGAATGGGGGGCTCACGACCATGAACCATTGTTTGATGGGCCTGACAAGGAGTGAGAGATGTCTCACAAACATGAAAAATTGATGTTGGCCATGAGCTGTGTTCTACACTCTTTATAACACACCACTACTATAAAGCATATGCCCAAACAGCCAGAGGAAATTGAAGAACACAACCTATGAAAATGGCATGTTAGAGAAATTACATCAACTTATTATGGCATCATATAAAACATAAGTATTTTTAAAGATCAATACTCCTTATTTCATTCACAAAATGAAACTTACTTACATTGTTATTACATTTCATAATCCGTGTTTATACATAACATAACATTTGGGAGTTTAAAGTTCTATAAAAAAAGTTCAATATGAAAGGAGAAGCTAAACAAAAGTATTCTATCTAGACTTTGTAGGTATCGACTGACCAAAACTTTGATCCATACTTGTTTCGAAAATTAATAGCACTAGACTTCTATTATATCGGCTTAAGCTAGGTTTCCTTTGTATTTGAAAATCAATGTTGCAATTTCAATGAGTTTCCGAACTCAGTGAGTGAACCATCATTGATGTGCTCACTTAAGTTACAACACAAATATCACAAGTATAAACCAAATTCACAAGTGTATTTCCTAATTTAGCTAATGTATCACATCATTCAATATTGAATACCAAATCACAATATACATCATATCTCAATAATTCATCATGAACTACAAACATTTCATATAAACATTTCAAAATAATCCAATCATTTATCTCAATCATTCATATCATCAATATGTACACAACATTAACACAATTCAGTAATTCTTTGTAAACATTAACATGATACATATAAAGATAAATGAAAATGCACATATGACTCCACTTTTATTTTTACTTTGTTATGACCGAGTGCCTATTTACTATCCCATATCTATTGTGGATATTAGACTCATTTCATATTCTATCTCGTACTTATTATGGATACCGAGCTCATTAATAACTGATCCTGTGGATCTTTGTGCATATTTATGAGCTTTAAGTTTTTTCACACTGGTCACTCCGGTTACAACTCCTGTATTTGATCATGTATAACAATGTTATGGAATGCATCAGTGCACATAATATGTTATCAATAACTTTCATTTAATGTGTAGAGTCATTTATCACATTCATTGGATCTAAGTCCGACATTCAACTTTCAGTTGAGTGCACATTATCTATAATCACATATAATTAGAAATTACTTACAATATAATCCCGAATATCGAACTCCTCGAACCATCAATGTCTGAAATTATCTCAATCATATCAATAACAGCTCAATATCTAAAAGTTAACCAAAAACAATTTAGTCATAGTGAGAAAGCATCTGGGTTAACTCATAGTACGCTCTAGATAAGCTATTGTCTTGATAACCTGACAATGTCTGGATGCTGACAATCAATTTGTGCTTCTTTTATCATGCAATGTACATGTATAGTTCACACATTACTAGGTTGATCAATCATATAAATATTCAATCATGCATATATATATATGAGTGTGTGTGTGTGTGTGTGTGTGTGTGTCATGTTTAATGCATATTACATATAGTCCATTGAAGTAGGATTTGTTTATTATTTTAGGATGACGGAAAGGGTACCATAAGGTCTATGCCCCATATATCAAATATTTTAACTTTAAAGATGCTTTTTAAAGGCATCTCATTCTTTTCAAGGTATTCCCCATTTTTTGATATTTATTACCTATGTTTACAAATGAATGATCATCATTAAATATAGTAGGCTAATAGAGCCCTACTTGCAAGATTTTAAAAATTGTTTGATTTCCTCCAAACCGTCTTACATACTCAAGTTTATGGCAATTTGATAATATGTACTCTATCTCTTCTTTCAATGCCCATCTTCTTGTTATTTGATCATTACATTGCCTGTGCATCAATCAAAAAGTTTTATTATTATTATTTTACTGTGCATGAAATCGAATCCTAACCTGATTTTTTTCATATGGGAAGATATAACCTTTTAGATATTTGATTTTTTAAGGTAATTTCCTTTGATAAATGGCACTGCACTATTCAATAAGTGTAACTATTTGATAATTCTTAAGCTTTTCTTTTATTAAAAAGAATATTTTTCATAAACTTCATCTAACTTGTCATTTTCCCCAATATATCCACGAATAGAATATTGATACGAATTTTCTTACATTTTTAAAAATTAAGGATTAGGAAATCTGAAAGATAGTTCAAGAGGAGTGTGTCTGTAACATACCACTCTCATAGCACATATGTTCGATCATATACACGGATAGTCGAGAATTTACTCTACAGAAATGTTATGTTAGAACAATCACATTAATACAGTCTGAGGCATCAATATAACTTAAGCATTCCAAATAATTATTTCCTTCATAGTCATAGTAAGTCATATATTTCATTAACATTCCAAATTCACGTAGACCACACATAATAGTTTTGAACTCAATCCCAGTACATCAAACAGTACAAAAATTACACACCAGAGACAATGTGTGTCATAACATGGAATGCTAATATAAAAGACATCTATCTAAACTTTGCAGACATTAGTTGATCAGACCTTTGGGCCATTCTTGTCCCTGAAATAACCATACTAGAATTCTATTAGATTGCTTTAGAAGTTAGATCTCCTTTGAACATGAAAATCAACATTGGAATTTTGTTGAATTTGCGAACTTAATGAGTGAACTATCATCTAAGTACTCACTCAAGTCAAAAACATAAAGACAAGTATAACACATTATCTAAGATTGAATATCACATCACATTATATCATATGTCAACAAGTGCAACATGTATTCAATTATTTCATATCACTATTTCAAAACAATCCAATAAATCATCTTAATCATTCATATAATACATGTAGAGTTGTATATGCAAATGCACATGTGATTTCGTTCTTATTTTGCTTTGGTGTGACTGAGCGCCTATCAACCTAATTTACTATCCTGTATCTGTTATAGATACCAGGCTCATTTCATTGACTTACTAGGCTCATTGTTATCTGAGCTTGTGGCTCTTTTTGCATAATCCTGAGCTTAAAGCTCTTTTTCACACATTGGCTACTCCGATAACAACTCCTTTATCTGATCATGCATTTCATTGTAATGAGATGCATCAATTTACGTATTATACTTTCAGTACTTTTCATTCAATTTGCTCATGTCATATATCAAATTCTTCAGATCTAAGTGGCATTCATCATTCAATTATTCATACATTCCACATTACACATACAATTCAACAGAAGCATATATAATTGAGTTTACACTTTTAGGTTGACTCATAGTACACTCTAGAATAGCTATTGCCTTGATGATCCGGCAATGTCTAGATGTTACCGATCAACTTGTGCATCTACAGTTAAGCAATACAAATATAGTTCACAATCACTAATTTGTTCAATCATATGAATATAAAATCGTGCACATGTGTATGTGTCATGTTCAATGCATACTCAATTGACCTTTCCATGAATGTATTCTTCTTTACAAATCTTGACCATTCAATTATTATAGCTTGTATATTATCACTTTGAGTTCAGTTTTATACCTTGAGTAAGTTTGATTACTCTAAATTCATCAATCAAACATTCATCAACCTTTTCTAACAATATACTTTCACATAGTTTCCCAATTCTCATTCATTCATACCTAATACACCTTACTCATATCCTTTGGGTTATATTTGCTTTCATAAGAACACCTTTATTCCTTTAACAACTCAAAATTTTGAGATTTAAATACATTGATTTCAAGACAATCCATTCATTAAGTAATGACATCAATTAACAACATAAACTTATTAAACCCTTAACCAATTAATTAAGAAACAATGTAGGTTTATTTCAATCTTGAATCAAGTCCAAATACACCAATGTAGAGTGATTTATCCTCATTTGGTTCAACAAATTCACAAAATAGAAATTATCATTTGAAAGCTTTGGCCACGATAGTAGGGGACCTTCCTACGATCATAGGATGAGTGCCCCGATGTGCACTATCCAATTTCCCTCAATCCTCCACGAATTTCATCTACTCAAGATCATCATTAACATTTCAAATTTTCCAAAATTTACTCTCTCAAAAGCTACTTCAATTTATGTTAATATAACTTCAATCTTGGTTACATAAATCTCACCAAGCTCTACTAAATTGATTTATTATCATTCCTTTAATCCCATCATACATGTAATCCTAACTTCTCCAAATTCAAGAACACTTCAATAGAACCTATCTTTAGCATAAATTCACCTTCATTTATAGTTCAAACCTTAACCTAATTCATCCATATAACAGCCTATAACCTACTGTTTCATGCATAAAAAATAAGACATAAACTACCATTCATACATCATTTTCCTAGCATACATTTAACGCCAATTCTTCAATCAATCAATCCCCAATTCATTCATTATCAAGTTCTATTAACATATATCACAAGAGATTAGTCTTTCACTTACTTGATCAGCTCAATTGCCTCCTTAATTATCAAGCTAATTTAGGCTTCTATTCATGCAAACACAATTCCAAGGACAAGATGAGAGTGGAATGAGTTTGGCAAGGGCAAAAAGATGATAATAGATTATAGCTATCTTTGTGTAGGATATTGTATGGATCTTAGAGTGATGATGAACATAATTAAAGCTTATAGCTATGAGGGTTATGTTTGTGTTTCAGTAGTGAGAGGGAGGAGAAGAAGAAAGGATGCAGAAGAAACAACTAGAGAGAAACATGACTCTACATTTGCTTAAGCCATTTGGTACAAGGTGTCTTTATTTTAGACGGACACATGTCATACAAATGAAGTAAGTTACCTTATGTGGCTGCCAAATATCACCAGTATCTTAGATCATTTGTCTCTTAATCACTACTGCCATTTGTCACTTAATCACTACTGCTATTTGTCACTTAATTTTCTATGCCAAAAGTCACTCACTTTATAGGATTAGTCATCCTACTTTTTCATGTGTCAACTTGACTTACCACTTGACATTTTTCCTAAACTAAATGTACATTTTAATTAATCAATTTTCCAATTATAACACTTAACTCCAAATTACTAATAATAATTTGTCAAACCGAAATTGAAGACATAAGCAATACACAATTAAATCATCATCATTTTAAACCTTTCATACCTTTGGAATGTGTCAATTGAGTGCACGTAATATCTTTGCAATGTTTTCTAAATCAAAATTCATGTGTGTATATGCTCATGTTATGCATGTGAATGAAATGCACCTCATTAATTCTAAATGATATGACTTAAAAGTATAACATTTTAACGCTCAGTAAGTTTCGAAAATTGGCTATTATTGTGTCCTTAATCTACCTTCTTATCTTCAATATTCTCTTGGATAGGAATTTTTATTAGAGACAAAACCTTTTCTTTATTCTTGTTCTAATTTTCAACTCTCACTTATGTGTCTATTGTTTACAAATTTTCCAAGTAATTGCTTTGTAATACTCATTAGTTTCTCTGTTTGGATTCACCTTAAAATTCATAGGCAAATTTCCTTTTTGCCTTAAACATATTAGGCATTTGACTAATTTTTACCTCTAAAATTGTGATTTTATGTTGATTGATTCTAAATTTTAGTTCTTTTCATCTTTATAAAATAAGAATGAATTTTTTAGTTTATAACGTATTTTGATTATTTCTCTAAGATAAGTTTAGATGATTGTCATCCTTGATTTGACTTGTTAGAATAAGTGTTATTATACTACCTATTAAAATTTCCCACTTACTAAGCTTGCTTTATTTATATATATATGCAAAAGGGGTAAGGCTTGTTATAAAATTCACAAAGTAAAGAAGACACTTGTTGTTGGATGGCTACTTTGTATTGGAAATAGAAGAAATTTGGTTTATAAGAATAGTGATATCATCTATCTCAAATATCATGTGTAACACCCCATTACCCTAGAGTACGTACCGGAATGCCCGTGGGTCATTCCGACACATAACCTAAGATAACGGAGC
>JANZXR010048540.1:0-13125 GCA_027575705.1 Erythroxylum echinodendron | reverse complement strand
GACGTAGCCCAAGGTTAAAGGTGAACCAGTATAAATCGCGGTGTCATATTCTCTAACTCTTACCTTTTTTAATTTTCATGTTGTTAGAAGAATAGATACTAATTTCCATGATTGCATTACTCATTAAATTAACTGCATTATTTAAACTTGCAATTGTCTGAATTTGTCAAGAAAAACAAGAAGATTTTAAAGATTCATATCTTAGACGATTTAACACAATTCAACCCCATTTTTGTGTATTTTGAATATTATACATGATTTCTATATTAACAAGTGATTTACTTCAGTTGGTATCAGAGAAAGATTTTTAAGAAACACTCTTCTAAAGTGAGGATAAAGATCCATAGCTGAATAACATGTTTTTATAGTAAAAGGCGCCTGGGTCTCAAGATCTGCATTCAATGGTGAAGATTATCATTATTGGAAGGATAGGATGCGGCTCTTCATAGAATCCACACGTATTGATCTTTGGGATTTCGTTGAAAATGGTCCATATATCCCAATAAGCAATGAAGGGAAAAGCATCTCTCATGACCAATGGTCGGTTGATAAGAAAGCTTGCTTTCAATTACACTCAAAGGTCAAGTTCTTTTTAAGTTGTGCTCTAAGAAGAAGTGAATATGATAAGGTTTGTGGATGAAAATCTACAAAAGAAATAAGGGACACATTATCCATTGCATATGAAGGCACAAACTAGGTGAAAGAGTCCAAGATTGGTATCATTGTTCATCAGTATAAGTTGTTCAAAATGAAAGACAGTAAGTCTATTCATCAGATGTTTAGACGATTCCAAAAAATTATTAATGGACTTAAAGCTCTGTGGAGAATCTACAATAATTAAGATCATGTCAGAAAGATTCTCAAAAGTCTTCCAAAAATATGGAGACCCAAAGTAACTATAATACAAGAGGCTAAGGATTTAAGCAAGTTGAAGTTAGACGAATTACTTGGTTCGCTGAAAATCCATGAAGTAGAGCTTAATGCTAAAGATAAACCCAGAAGGAATAAATCTATTGCATTAAAGGTTGGTCAGAAGAATCAGAATATGTACAAAAATAGAAGTACATTTTCAAAAGCATTAAAGATTGAAGAAATCAATAATAATGATACTAGTGAAACTGATCAAGATTCAAGTGAAGATAAAGATGAGCTATCCTTCATTTCAAGAAAGATTAAAAAGATGTGGAAAAAGGAAAGATATGGAAAAAGAAATCAAGGGGAAATAAAGACTTCTCTTTCAAAAAGAATAGCAAAGACGATTGAAGAATGAGAAAAGTTCGATCGTCTGCTATGAGTGTAATAAACCAGGACATTACAAGTCTGAATGTCCGTTAATCAAAAGAAAACAAAAGAAAAATTAAGAAAACAAGAAGAGCATGATGGCAACATAGGAAGATCTGGATTCGTCTGAATCTGAATCCAACTCAGAAACATTAGAACAAGCAAATATATGCTTGGTATCTGAAGGGGAAGGCGATGATGAGGTAATTTCTAACTTTGATGATCTTCAGGATGCCTATTTAAATTTGTTAGAAGATTCATATGTTATCTTAAAACAATATAAGTTATTGAAAAAGGAATTTGTTTAAAATTTTAAGAACACAAAACTTTTAGGAGAAGAAAACGTTTGCCTCAAGAAACAAGTAAACGATATGAAAAAGAAAGTAACTGTAGATAGATATGAGGAAATTAGTCAACTAAAACAAAGGATTAATAGTCTGTCTGTTGATTTATCAAAACAGAAAGTACAAAAATGATGAATGACATGATTGGAAGTTATAGACATCTAAATGATAAAAGCGGTTTAAGCTTTAATAATAGAAATACTATTCATAATAGTAATATTCTTCATAATCAGAAGTTTGTTCATAATAGGAATTTTGTTGCTAATAGAAAGGAAAAGAAACAATACTCTTATTATTCAAAGAAAAATTATAAGACTAACCTCAAAAGACCCAAGAAAATATGGGTACCTCAAAAGGATATAATATATGCTGCAGATCACCTTACTTGGACGAAGCAACCACTACCAATGGTATTTGGACAGTGGCTGCTCGCAACACATGACAAGAAAATAGCTTCTCCAAACACCTTAAGTGAAGACAAATTCAAGGAAATCAAACGAAATTTGAATATGATTAGAAAATGCCAAAATCTCTTATCTATGGAAGACTCGCTGATTTCACTTCCTTGAAGAATGCTCAAATGAATATCGAACTTGAGATTGAAACAGTTGGATGCAAGATCTTCTTCAACATCCGAGACCTGATGTATCTGAATGAAATATATAAGTTCTGAAAGAATACGAAAGTGGTAGATAACATCTTAGTATCGATGGTAGATGGGTTGTCGGTAATAATCACACAAGATTCCGTGGTGGAGGCTATTGGATGTCCAAATGAAGGAGCATAATTGTTCAAAAATACATATTCGATCGCTCAAAGTCATATAGATGAAGCCAACATCAATCGATAGCTATATGGATTCAATAATCCAAGAGTCAAGAAGTCTTCAACCCTCATTTCGATGGCTTGAGTTCTTCACTCACTTCTTCTCCATTATATCCTACTAAAAGCAGGATCAAAGGATATGGTGACAATGAATGATGAACACTATCTACTTCATCTACTTACTCACCAACTTGTTAATCTTCCGTTTTTGATTCTAAAGTACATGATAAAGGCTAGGGAGGATTATCATCTGAAGAGTGGTTCTTTACCTTACGGTATGCTATTAACAAGACTTTTCAAAGAAACTAGAATCCTACTTAATAGAGGAAATGAAGTAAAGTTGGATGTTAAGAGTGTTATTAATGCCTCTAATATTCACAAAATGTGGATTAAGACTGAAGCTGAAGTGCATAAAGATTTAACACCGAAAACATAGTCTAAGGGGGAGCTTTTAGTAAGACGAAGCAGAAAAGGAAATGTGTCGTCTGAAAAACAAGCAAAACCTCAATCGCCTGAAAGAATATTAGCAAAGGTAAAGGTTGAACAATAGTCTGATAAGTCGATACAAGCCAAGAGAATTCAAGAGAAGAAGGAAAGCAAGGTTCAACAACTAACTCGCCAAGTGTCTTCAAAGAGGAAGGCTAAGATGCTCTAATCAGAAAGGCCCAAGAAGTCAAGAAGGTCACCAAGGTGAATGACCTTACGACAACAAGAATAGAAGAAGCAAAGAGTTCTAATTCTTGGTGTAGACTCTAAGACTGAAAAGGAGCAAGAGCAACAATAGCAGCCAACCAAACCAGTCGTCTCTATCCCTCAAACTTAACTAGAACAACCGTCTAGAGAGACAGAGATAAAACGGAAGTTAGTGTTTGAAAAGAAGAAGCCTCAATAACAATCAAACCAGTAGAAGAACAAAAGAAGACAAAGCCTACTCAGAAGAAGAAGAAGGTTTTATCATCGGATGTTCGACAAAAGATAAAGACTGTTGAAAAGAAGACAAAGACATCATCTAAACAGTAGGTAGTAACTTACAACCCTCCTTAATTGATAAAGAAGGAAAATTTGAAGATGAAGGTCATAGAAAAATCACCAGCTGATCGTAATAGAGGTTTAATTATTATTAGAGAACCTTCTAAACTAAAAATTAAGGTTCAAGTTGAACCTATAATAGTAAATGATCAGACGATACATCTTCTAAGTCATGAAGAATAAAGATTATCCATAATGAAGCCCAAACTACCTATACTTAATTCATGATCCATAATGAAGCCCAAACTACCTAACCTCTTAATATATCCATTCATCTTCAGTGCATACTACAGTGGAGATGATCCCTCAGCCGTCTTAGAACGGAAAAGGAACCTTAAGGTCTCAAACCTTTCAGACCAAGCTTGCTCATCAAATAGTTCCCTCAGATGGTAGACTACGGTATGAGCATCCATAGCCTCATACTACTTTTTAATTCTGGTGACATAGAGGCTAGCATTATACAACTAGTTAACTCACTATCATCTAATAGCTTCTTATAAGTTTTCTGATCTTCATCAGATGCATCGACAGCAGGGGGTTTGGGAAGTGGTTCATCTAGGACATATCCTAGTTTTTCAATATTGAGAAAAATTCTCAAATTCCGTAGCCAATCTAAGAAGTTTGGTCCCATGAGTTTGTTGGAATCTAATAAGGAGCATAAGTTCACACTAGATGACATCGTGCAATTCAATAACCTAGAAGGACAAGAAAAAGTGTTAGAATGTATATTAATGCATATCGATAAGGACTTTAATCACATGCATTATAGGTCTCATTATTCTTATTCAAATCTATAGCCCTCACTACAAATTCGAGGAAACTTATAGTTTTCTTAATGAGTCGATATCCGATATCACCAAGAATGACCTTGGGTTTGCCCAACAAGCCACCTTAGGTCAATTGGTAGGTATCATTCATACTAATTGCATTTAATTATATAACTATTGACTTGTGCCATCAACTGTTGATTTAGCACATTTATTGGGTTATCAACTATTGATTTGTATACATCTCACGTATAAAACCCAACTTCGCCTTTATCCACGTTGACCTTAGGTTTGTCCAACAAATCAATGCTTCCAATTAGGACCGATCCCATTAATCCAGAAATCTGATTTCTATGGTTTGAACATATTTGTGCAGAGCGCTTAGGTTTGCCTAACAACCCTACTCTAAAAGAACTCTAATTTTTGCCATATCAATGGAAGGCGTGAGTCCTAATATTTGGTTGAGGGATTTGTCCTTTGGTCTCATCAATACTTGGATAGTTTTGATTATGTGTATCACATATACAATTTGATTATGGACAACTCAATTGAATTGAACCTAAGTCCATAACTACCTTGAAAATGCATCTAATGCATGTATCACACAAAGGAGGCTTAATTAGATAGTGACTTGACTATACATCTAAAGTTCATAATTCGATTCAACTTTTGAACCTAGTCAAGTACTAGCGTTAGACTTGGTTAATCCAAGTTATGAATGTGATTCAATTAGAAACCTTACAATTCAATTATTTTGATGTCCAGATTAAACATTATAATCCTAGTTTATATGCCATTATCTAGTCACACTAGAAATATTATGCCTTACTTGGATTAATTCTAAATTAATTAGTCATCTATAATACCCCTAGGTCATCTCAAATTTATCTAAATAATTTCGACACATGGACAATTTATCTTGACTGAGAAAATCGTCAAGATAAATAAGTTAACCTACTAGACACTAAAGAGACCGATTCAATGTTCGGAAAATTTTCGAAACCTTAATTTCAAGCACACGCATTAAGCATATTATTGTTATCAAAATAATACATTTATTATCACATAAGAACCTTATTTAGATCTCATAACTAAGATACATACATTATAAGTCATTTAGTAAATCAACTCCATCAATTTTCAAAAAGTTGACCAATGTTGATTTTGACTTTATTTATTAATTGAATAAAATTCAATTGATTCTGAAAAATTGCAGAGTCTTATACACATTCTAAATGTGTTTAATAAAAAATTCCAGAAGCTACTTCTTAGTAATTATTTATTAATAAATAGGAATAAGCTAACACATCACATGTGTATGGCACTTGTCACATTACTTTTAACACTAGTCATAACATTACATCATGCATGCATAAGATAATCACTTTAACAACAAGTGCCAAGCATCCCATATACGTGGCAACATCTCATCTTGCATGTGCATGTATAAAATTTATAAAAATAATTGTTATAAAAATTAATGTAGAATTTACATGTATGCATGTTCATCATATTTTCAGAATTTCCAAAACTTCATACATGCATCATGCTGAAACTAAATTCGTAATAAAATAGAAAATGACATGAAATTGCAATTTCTTTTTACAGAAACATAGTATAAATCCTTATAAACATTTCTGTGAAGGAAAAATAGAAAAAAAAATTTACTATAATTATTAAGAAATTTTCAAATACCGTACATGCATTGAGTTTTCCAGAAATTTCCAAAAATCATCATATGAACAGTCTGGATATTAATTCGAAATAAAATAATAAATGACATTCAATTGCAATTTCCTTTGGCAGAAACATAACATAACATCTTATAAACATTTCAGAGAAAGAAAATCACAAAACATTTCTACATTTTACAAGAATTTCTAATACAGCATGCATGTCAGTCACAACCTAGCAAACGATTTGCATATGTTCAATACATCATCTATCACATGCATAAGCTTGCTCTGATACAACTATAGGGTTAGCCATGGATGCATGCATCACATGCATGTGTACACAATGGAAGTGTTGGAATCAAGATTCTGACACCATGACAAGCTGAAAACTACAAGATTATACATGCATTCAATGATATGTAAAGAACATGAAATATAAAAACATTTTTACCTTTGTTTCTCCTCCTTTCTTATTTCTTCTCCTTGTTTACGTTGTTGCAAATACCAAACCTTTCCTTGATGACCCAAGAATACACAAAAAAGGAAGATGAACCAATGTGTAAGGGTTTTAGAACACCAAACTTAATGAATATAAGTAGATATTCAAATGGGAGATAGATCAAGGTTATCATGCACGCATCTTGATTTACACAATAATTGTATAAATTGCATGAAGATAACTCAAGAACTCTTCTAACTCTCTTTAGAAGACTTCTAGAACCCTTTCTCTATCACTTGAGTGTGTAAGAAGTGAAAGAAGCTCGTGTGCATAAGTGAATAACTCACTTATATACCATTTCGGGGCCTTTGTCATGATCGTGACCTTGTTGGCCATGATTGTAGCCTGGTTCGCCTTCAGCCATGATCGTAGCCCTATGAGTCACGATTGTGGCCCGCTTAAAATGGCTATACACACTATGTTTTTCATCCTATCTTTTATACATATGGCCCTTAGGTTTCCGGTTATTTTAGGTACTTGAATTAACTATAAATTCAATCAAATCATGAAAGGTTTCATGATGCTAATTTGTTGGAATATAAGTGGATTAACAAACAAACTTTTCGATATTTAATTATTCAACTTATGAATCTTTCTGTAGATAATTACCATGCAATTCGTCCTTTCACCATACTATACCTAACTTGGTTCGAAGTATGGGCTATATGTCAACTCCCACTAGAATGACTATGTCAAATCTAGTCCAAGTGATCTTAGTTTTTGTCTTGGGATCTCATTACTCTTACGTGTCATTAAAGACTCTCTTCATCACACATAACTGCTCTGGCCAGAGACTCCCGATTAATGACCCCGACAAGAGGCCATAGGCATCATCTCCTTCTATCAGGAGTGGTGAATCCTTTATTGGCTATCCAATTACCTTCGAATACAAATAGCTGTACCCAATCACCACCCTTAGAATGACCTCGTCTTAAGGTAACAAGGAATGATGTCAAAGCATAAGATTCGTATCCAAGGTATTCTTGAGTATCTCAAGTCTAAGGATATTTACACCATTGCTATGATGAGATTAATCATTGACATTGGATAGATCATCCATACGATAATCTCACAGCGGGTCATCCGATGTACTTGCTACCCTTAGTAAGCATCCACATATTAACTATAAACATCTCATGCTTACATATTATGAGATTCACTACTTGATCAAATCAAGGAGTATAATATGTGCTAATCTGTCTGGATTAATAATGTCATGTCTTATTAATCCTATAGCTAGGGATTTTTTAGATACTAATATAATTGGACATGATAGGAAATTCATTCTCATGATCTCATCATGATTTCCTTCATTCTATATTTTTTATCATGGATTTCATTAATTCGATTTAAGATCAATATCAATTCATATATAAATGAATATCAACTCATTAAAAACTGTCTTTCGCTTTATTAATCATAATAAAGTTTGTACAAAAGTAATAATGGTGATTGCCTTTAGACCACTACTCTAACATGAAAAGATTTGTCAAAATTACATTGACATTCATAATATTTAAGTAATCATAATGTATTATAAGATATCAATCTTAATTTATGGATATAAATTGTTTAATTACAAAATTAAAGATAAACTAAGAAAGCTTAATTTATCTAATCGTAATATGGTTTAGAGTTATAACTTTTATCTATTACAAACACATTTAGGAACTTAATGAGTCACATATAAAGAGCAGTCAAGGAGAAAAATAGTAATTTAGTCAAGATGAGCTTAATCTTAAAGTTTGAGAAACTTTAAGATCAAATATAAAATATTTGATAAATAATAATCAATATTAGATATTGAATCTTATTTTATTTTAATTGATATTTGACTAAAATTAATTATAATTATAATTAATATTCAATGAAATTATATTTATATTTTAATTTAATTAATAAAAGGTCCAAATCTTATTATAAGTCATTATAGACTCCAAACAAATAACACTTCTTGTTTATTAGAGTTTTTCTCAACCTGTTTATATGACAACTGTTAGTGATCAGACACTTATACCACCATGATAGCAATAAAGTATAATTTATGTTTTAAATTTTATTATTTTTGTAAGTAAATTTAGATTATAGTAATTTTAATTAAATTTAATGAATAATGAAAAACATTCTTTCATTATTTCTAAGATGAGATCTCATCCTAATATTTCAACAAGAGGCCTCTACCATAATGTTGGAGATGGAGGGATTGGATATAGATTTACAATTGATATGCACTATTCTTTAAGAAGTTTTTTAGTTTCACTTTTGTATTTTATTATAGTTTTTAGTTTTATTTTCTGTTTTATATTCTGTAAAATAAAAACAAAAGCAAGTTTAATTATTAATGTCAATATCATTAAATTTTTATTACTGATAACAGTTACATATTAGATAAAATTTAAAGATAAATTAATTCTTATATATTAATTAACTAAATTTAATTAATCTCTTATATAAAATTTATTAGTAAATTTTATATAAAAAATTATTTTAATTATTAATTAAATTTTCATTCATAAATTAATATTTGTTTGTTAATGTATATTTTTAATTATTAAAGTAAACTTAATTTAAAATTTATATATTTTGAAGTTATTTTAAATTTAAATTATATTTATTAAATAACTATTAAAGAAAAGTTCAAAATTCAAAATGAATAAAATTCTTAGTGAATTCAAAAGTAAAAAAAAAATAATGTGAAAACTAAAGCCGTAAGCTTTATGTTCAAAGCTTAGAATGGACCAGGAGTTCAACTTTAAGGATATTTGGAGGCAAATTCTAAAGTGGCCATAAATTGGATAAAATGATTTTGTTGTTTGAGGCAAGACTGATGCGGATATGACGAGAATTGCTTAATCACACGTATTGTAGGCGCAACAACGTTGTAGGAAGAAAATCAGGTCCTTAATGGAGACAGGATGTCAATATTTTTCTTTAAAAATCATATGATTCCTAGTGTGATTAAGCAACTATTTGGTTTCTTTAAAAATCAAAATGTCATTTTAGCTATTTGGGTTATGACATATGGTTATCTCATAATCCTATCGAATACATCCTAAATTAGCGATATAAGCACTCATGGTTGGAAAAAAAAAAACAGGAAATGGGGAGGGGATTAAGGCTAATTTTCAAATTGAATTTTGTACCCATCTAATACACCTATTTTGGTACTTTTAGCTTTTTACTTCCCGGTTCTGGAAGACTAGTCAGCCTTTTCAAATTAAAATTTGTACCATATAATTAGCCTAAAGAAGGGTTAGGGTATTAATAACCTTGACAAAGTATCTTTGTTCACATAGCAATTAGTCAACACCTGGCAGTATATATTGATTTATGCCCTACAACAAATCAATTTGTTATAGCTTAGTGAAAAAATAATTTAAATTCTTTATCTTATGCATATTTAGATGTAAATGATAAATTTCATGAGATAACTATACATTACAAATAAAATTATAATGAGATTCATATTGTATTTATATATTATATCTAAATTATTCTACTAAGACTAGAAAATAATAGAGCAGTATAAAAAGATTGGTACACTTTATGTTTTTCTTATAAAGGAAGTAGTTAATCTCATAGATTAAAGTATGGAAATATTTGAACAAACGTGTGGATATTTATTAGAGAACAAGTTTATTAACCTAACCCCAAATGAGATATTCATTTAGAATAGTACTTGATTATCTATGAAAATTCTCATTATAATGATTGTAGAAGTGATTATTTAACTTGAGATTATCTTATATATGGATTGTTATGTTTTTATATTATTTATAACATGTAGTCAATGATAACCCAGATGGTAGTTATTGGATGTAGCATGAATATGGAAATAATTGAGTAATCAACATATGATTTATCACCGCAAAGTAATGAGGGAAAATGCTTCGTTGTTCTCGATTTGAAAAATCCTTGGCTAAGGGGAAATGATACTTTGTAAACTAGTTTACAAATTTTATTAATTGAATCAATTACTAATAGTGAACAACTAACATAATTTTTTTGGAAGAAACTTGATGGAGAACTAACATTGTTGGAGTAAGATAAAGTATAAATTAATTTCATGCTCCATATTTAATCAGAATATTTTATGATGAAATGATTGAATTATACAAAAAAAATCATAATCTGAAAAGTTAGTCAAAACTACTTTGACATTTTCAAATATTTGGGTGGTTATGATATATTGTTAGATATCGATCTTAATCTATGAATGTAAATTGTTTAATTAGAGAACTAAAGATAAATTAAATAAATTTGATTTATCTAATTCTAAACATAATTTAATATTATATTTTATATTTATGGCTAACATATTTAAGGATCTAATGGGTCATAAACAAAGAATAGGGTAATGAGAAAAGAGTTTTCTCAACTCGTTCTGTGAATACAAGATGGAGCCATTTATATAAGAACCTAACCTTTTTTTAACCAAAAATCAAAGCACAAGCAAAAACCAGGACAAACACACTCTTATTATTTCAGCGTGTACTTGTTTAAAGAAACTTCAGTTCCATAGATAGCATTGGGAGATAAGAGATGGATGCCCCAGAGGATTTATCACTTCCATAGATAGCATTGGGAGATAAGGGATGGATGCCTCGAAGGATTTATCCAAAAAGACTTGGGAAGAAAGACACAAAATAAAGGATCGCATGTAGTTTGAAGGGATAAGCAGATTGAGCAAGACCAAGAAAAGACATCAGAATAGGGTTGTTTGTTGAAGCAAGGAAGGAGGCCAAGGCCCTCTCCCTGACTGACTAACAAGACCGAAAATTGCATAAACTAACTAGTCGAATAGGCTATCACACATGGTAACAAGTAAGAAGGATGAATTTGGATATGGTCTTTTAGTCTTTCCGTAGTAGGAGTAAAAGGTATGTATCCGAGCTTTGAACTCATCTAGTGCAAATCGTCTGCTATCGAATCGTCTGTTAGATTAGAGCTTAAACACTTATGCAACTATAGTGGTTAAGACGAACTAATTTTAAAAACGATTTGAGGGATATGACAAGAAAAAGACTAAAAAGACTAAGCTTCAAAATAAGGTATTAATGATGATTAATGATTTATTGTGATTTATATATTAATCATTATATAAAATTTAAACTGGTCTTGACTTTTAAGAAATCAAAATGAAAAGGTTTTGTAATTATTTCACTTTACGTAAGATCAAATCCTATCCTAATTTTGCAACATATATTTCTTGATCTCTAAATCTTTTACAATTTAGTCGCAATGTTTTCATGCTACTTTTACCTTCCTTTATCTCTATGGCAATATTGTTTTTATATTTCTAAGCATAACTATAAAAGTCCATCGACACAAATAATTAATAGGATAAAATAAAGTTGTTTGGGACTTGGAATAACACGAGTTACTACTTTTAGTTTCTAAATTTTCAAATCTTTCTATTTTATAGACAGTTCAAACTATGTGGGAGTAATAACAAATTGTAGTTTCAATGATTTGCAGAGGTACTATTCACTATAACCTGGTTTTCTATTGCATGACCTACCACTCTTTGAACAAATTTGCTTGGTAGATTTCATTTATTTCTACTAGTTTTTTTACATAGATTTGATTACTGCAAGTATAGAGTTCACTACCGTAATTTCTTTTTAATTAACATATTTCTTGTAATAAAAAATCATTAACTCTCGTATCAACAATTCACTATAATAAAATAAACATTTATTACTTTATTTTAGCTATGTGTTTAAAATCATCCGGAAAAGTTTAAAAGATTATTTTTAATAATAATTTTGAAAATTGTAATTGAAAATTTATTATCACCAAATGTTAAATATTTGATGACGATTTTAAAAATAATCATTAAGAGTCCATATTAATTTGGTGACAATTTAAAAAAACTCCAGACATTCAGAAGCCGAACGTTTATAGGAGGGAAACAAAAATGATCATTAAGAGTCCATATTAGATTTTCAGTTTTTTTTTAACTTTTTGTGGAAAAAAAGTCAAATTTGAGTGAACATCCTTGAAGTCGTCGTCTCCACAGTCTTAATCGTTGGTTTCTTCCTTTTTCTTTTCTTAGGACATTTCTCTTTATCTCTTTTAACAACTGACATTGTCATACTATTTTAGTTTAGGGCAAACCGACTAAGCTCGAAGAAGGAAAAAAGCATTCGTCGGATAGGATTGTAAGTGCTAAGTAGTGAGATGGAGCAAAGAGCCAAAGTGAATTGGCTAAAAGATGGCGAAAGATGTACACAATTCTTCTTCAATTAGGTTTCAGCTAGAAGGAATGCAAATAGGATATCTGTCTAAAGCTTTCAGATGGGAAGGATATTAAACATCCAGAGGATCTTCTTCAGGAAGCTGAGAGATATTTTAGGAGTTTCTATGGTTATTCTCGAACTGTTACTAACCCAACCTGTAACACTTCCTTACCGTAGGGTCCGCACCGGGACGCCCGCAGGTCATTCCGGAATATATCCTAAGATAAGGGAGCGTTACGTTCGATTACTACAGTTACTCCACATGGCATCACATCAATTTGAGTAACAAAGCATTAATTGTAAACCACAATATTTTTAAAATCAAACTCTTCCTCATTTCATTTCTCCAAAATCAGAAGTTTATACATCATGCCATACTGTACTATCTGTACATACATATAAAAACCTAGTACAAGATGCTATATGAAAGAGGAAGAATACATCAACTCTAACTAGGTCATC
>JANZXR010048520.1:0-13130 GCA_027575705.1 Erythroxylum echinodendron | reverse complement strand
TTTTATTTAATTAATTATATGGACATGTAATCTTATATTTATGCATGTATTTGGTCATATTAAGATACTATATAAGTCAAAAAAATTATATAGATTTTGTTTTGGAATCACAGTTTGATTACGATGTGATCATTATCCATAGGAAAAGAAAATACAAAATAATTTAAAAACAATTTTCTCAATTGAAAATTAAAAAATATATTTTCTTATTAGTAAATTAAAAAGTTGATATTTGTTTTACCACAAACTCTCAATAATTGTTTTGTAATCTTTTTAGATATTATCCAATGGTACTATTTATCATTGACTTATAATTCTAGTAATATAAAGAAAAAGACAAAAGGTCGTGAAGAAAAATATTTGAGGACTCTTTCAGGTGGAATGGAAGAGAGAGTCTCTATTTTCTAAATTTAGTATTATTTCAATACTCAAATTAGATAAATTTGATTATCTTAAATATAATCTTAACATAAAATAAAAAAAGATTTGATCTGTAGTATGAATTTATCCGAAACATTTTTTCTATTATTACCTCCACTTTCTCTCGATCGAACTTATTGTATAAAGCTTGTCTAGTGTTAAGTACCTGATTGGCTTAATTTATAAGTTATTGTTTCAATCTAGATATTTACTTAGTATGCATCTATTAATAATAACGGCAGCCGATTCTTCCGTTCAAAAAAAATTACATACTAAAATTTTTAATTTTAATTAATATCTTAAACTTAATTTTCAACATCTCTTGGTTTTTCACATCAATGTTTTAAAAATTGATATTAGACAGCTAAATATTAAACAAAAATAAAGAATTTGAAATATATTTGAAAGAAAATAATTTGAAGTTTAATTCAAAAAATTCTTAAATAAAAATTAATTGATTTATTTGAGTTTATAAGAAATTCTTAATTTATAAAATTGATCGATTAATTAATAAACTGATCGGTTTTTAACGACAAGAATTATTAAAATAAATCGAGCCAGAAAATTAAAAACTAAACTAAAAAATTGAACAATTTCGAATTGATTGAGATTTTTAAACATGGTAAAATAAAAAGGGTATATATTAATTAAACATCCCTTAGTTTTCTAATAAAAAAGAAAAAGTGATTAAAAATGGATCCAAATAAAACTACAAAAATAATTTATTACTATTTCTTTTTAATATATTTCATTATAACTTACAGAATTTACACACTAGTGTTAGACTGTTCGTGCTGTTGTTATCTAACTGACTTTTCCACATTTGCTTTCTCTGTTGTAATGATTTTGGTTTGAAATCTTTATACCAACAGTTACGTTTGCCTTCTCTACGAAGGGGTCAGCAACTTGGTGGTCAACAGATTCGAAGATATTGACACAACCAATAAGCAGAGTTCCGTCTTGGACCAGTAGGAACCTAAATTTATAAATAAAAAAATTATAAAAAGGTAAAAGACATCATTTTTGTAATTTAAAATTTTTAAAAATCTATATATTTTTTAAAATTTTAGAAAGTATTTTTTAATGGTTAAAAAATAACTAATTGAAATGTTGATTTGATTAATAATATCTTATCTTTAAAAATCATATCTTACTATTTGATTAATTTATACGCGAGTTCATCGGAAACAAACTCTTTATTAGATAAAAGTAAGGTTGCGTAATAGCGAAAATTTAATTGGGTAGTGATGATATCAATGATTAAAAAATCAAATTTATTATTTTAATAACATTTATTATTAAAATTGATAATTTTATAAATTAGAATAAATTAGTTGATTTTTATTTAAAATTATCATTTTTAATAATAAGAACTATTTAAATTTTAGTTTAATCTAGTTCATTTTTATATAAAATTCTCGTTTTTAATAAAATTTTAACTTTTGACAGTTAAGAATAATTTCCTTATTTAATCATATTTTATATTTTTATATGCCAATTCCTTTTGGTGTAAATACGATGCTTGCATATTTTTTGTTGTTATTTGTAATATTTGATTAATTTAAATATATCTTTTATTGTTATTTTTTAACTAAAAAATTGAAAAAAAATATAAATAATTTTTTACCTTTTATAAAATTTGAAGTTTGAACTCAAAGAGTTGCCAACCTAAACGCAAATGTCAGTGTATTGTGGGTCTCACTTAGCAAAGTAATTGCCAACTTCCAGAAGTTGGGTCGGAGAGGAGGAAGAAGTGTCAAAACATGTCAATCAAATCTGTCTCCTTCTGTTTTTTTTTTGTTTTTGACCATTTGAGCTCATCATATAAGCACGAGCAGAACTGTAGATCCCATCAGATTCGTTGAACATCAAAGACAGTTCAAATTTGGTCTTGTGTTCAGTGTTCAGTACCGACTTGAACTTAAAAAATCAGATCAGACCTCATCTTATCTCTTTTCTCTTGTGCATTATTTCAAAGACTGATAAGAAAATGGTGATTACTATTCCCATTTACATCTGATTTGCTTGCTTTTGACCTTGTAAGTTGCGTATTAGTATTACCATTGCACAGAACAAGCACTTTTTGAAAAATAAAAAGCAAGAGCATCACCACACGTTTGAACTCATGCGTCATCTCTCACGTAATTCTTAAGGATAAGGATAAATTCGTAATGATGGCAATGCACCGAATCGCTTGAGAGCAAAAGATCTCTTCCCAAAATTTTGTGTCTGAGTTTAGACTTAGTCTAAAATTCGATCCGACTTGAGAGTTTAAATTCGAATTTAATTTTGATTAAGTTCGATTAAATTAATTTTAAAAAATTAAAAATAAACATTTTGGGTTTTAGACTTAAACAAACTAAGTAGTTAAGCGATATATGTGATAAAAGATGGATTAGTCCGTAATTAGTGCCCAAAACTTGATCAACTCGTTGAATCTATTAATTTTAGGTTGAGTTGGGCCATTGTTGCCATTATTACTCTAACATGAAGAAAGAATTGTCTCAATAGTTGGTAAATCAATTGCGGTTTTTTGTGGGGGGCTTAATAATATCAAAGTCAACCAAGTTTCAACTTAAGTTATGTCATATCCCGAGTTCGAATCTCAGAAAAATAATATGGGAATAGAGCCGTAGTATTATTGTGTCAGAGTTGTGCTCAATTGCTAAAATCCTACTTCACAAAGTTTTTTGAGAACCTCGATAGCACAGAACAAAGTCTTTTGAAGAATTAATTCCAAGTTTAATCTTAAAGCAGAATTTTGACAATTTAGTATTCATTTCATCGAACAACACAAAAATTGCATTTTGAGACGTAATTTCTTGAAAAAGGTGAGTAGCTTAAGTGATTTGGTATGTTAACTCTTTATAAGGCCTTTTAGGGGGTTCAGTAGTATCAGAGTCACCAAGTTTTAACTTGGAGGAACCAGATCTTCTGTATCCACTATGGTGTACCTATTTTGTTCTACTCAATTTCAACCATACAATTGTGTGGGACTCATGTGAGTCCTATGTAGATCCCACACATTTGTATGACTGAGATTAAGTGGAACAAAATAAGTACACTATAGTAAATACAGAAGATCTCAAGTGCGACTTAGATCGCCATATGTCTCGAGTTTAAATATCAGAAAAATTATGTAAGAATGGACCACAATATCATTGCGTTAGAATTGATATCTTTATAAAATTAATATACAGTAGAGATTAAATAAAATTAAATAATAATACTATTATTTATCAACAATTGAAATTTAATTAAAACTTTCCCTATAAATAAGTGACACGAGGACCACGTGAACCAAAGGAGGGATCATATCAGAGCACTACCACTTGGGGAAGGTTGTATTGTGTAGCGAAGAAATGAGTGAGCCAGCCACCGCCACCGCCGCCGCCGCCGCCGCAGCCAACCAAACTTCCGACAACAACGCACGACGTACCACCTCTGATTCCTTTTGCAACCACCCTTTGTCACGTTCGCAAATCAGGAAGAATATCTTGCTGGCTGCAATTGGTTGTTCTCCTTCACAGCGCCAAAATGGATAGGAGTACGCAGTTGATGTACACTTCGTTTCGATGTGGTTTAAAGATGAGTGATCGGTCTGTTACTCTTTCTTCTTTCTATATGAATAATAGATCAACATACCAGGCGCTTGCTTGCTTTGTACTTAAGAATCAGCTTCTTACTTTCTAGTGAGATTCTGAGATATATATGATCATGTTCTTCAAGCTTCTGGCATTAGTTGTTGTTGTTATATCTAATCTACTTTTGCTTTCTTTAATCTTTAATCCTCTTCAGTAATGTTATTCTTCTTCTTGTTTGGACATCACTAAACCTTAGAATGAATTTGAGAATTTACCCATATCAGGAATGGTAGTTTCCTAGCTCATCAGTAAACAGTGTATTTTTCAGCTTCTAGCATTTTCAGGACTCCTGGTGGCGTACCCATTCATGAGTTCAGGAAAGTTTAAACAGATTCAGGAATGAAATCACAAGATGGAAATGCAAAGTTACCGTATAGTAAAATTTCCCAAGATAGAACCTATCAATCCACCATGAAAAAGTTGGTGTAGTATTTATCATTGACTTCTAATTATAGTAATACCTATGGCGGCGGAGATGATCAAAATTCATCCAATAATACTTCAAGAAAAGGAAAAGGACAAAAGGTCGCGAAGAAAAACATTTGTGGAAGTAACATATTCTAATTCAAGTGGAAGTGAGACTCTGTGTTTTCTACATTTAGTATGATTTCAACCTCAAATTACGTTTCAAAGGTTTACTCAATACGCATCTAAAGGACAGTAAATACAGATTTTTTCGTAACTAAATAAAAAAAAGTAAAATAAAATTTTTTCTACTCAAACCCTATATTTCATTGAAATTTCTAATTATTCATCTATAACAGGAATTTAATTTTTTATTCAAAAGATGAAGAATAGTTAAGTTTTTTTACTTTTAATTAATTCCTTAATATTAATTTTAATTTTCAACTGTTTCACTGAGTGAAATAGAATTGGTATATATTAATTTACATTATTGTTATTTATTTATATATATATATTAAATAATTTGTTAACGTTTACTAGTCAAAAGACTTATCGGTTTATTGTGGGTCCTACTTTCCATAAAAATTATTAATTTCTAGAAGTTTTTGACCATTTGAGCTCATCATATAAGCACATGTTACATGTAGATCCATCAGATTGGTTCAATGTTTGGTCTCTGTGTTCAGTACCAATTTGCACTCCGAAAATGACATCAAGCCTCATCCATTGTCTTTTACTGTGCATTGGTTATGTTTTTATGTTTCATTAACTTTATGTAAATATAAATATATATATATATATATTAATGATATATATTTTGAAACGGATTAATCTGCAGTTGTTATTTTTTAAATACACATTGAGTAAATCTTCAAATTAATACAATAATCTATAAATTACGTCAATCGAATACTCCGCATTAAACAAGTCTTGTACGATAAGTTCAATCGAAAAAATATAAGTAAAAGATTTTAACATAAGACCTTTTGACTCCATACTCTACTATTCTACCAATTTGATCACCCCTAAAAGACCTATATAAATATGTTGATTAAATTAAATGACAGAATTGGAACAACCAACAAATGAGGGTGCTCCAACCCCTTTGAAGAATCCATTATCCATTTATACCGAATATTACGTTTGCCTTCTCTATCAAGGGATCAGCAAATTGGTGGTCAAGAAACAAAAATGACAAGCAATCATTATCATCACCGTTATGACACAGAGTTGCTTTTTTTGGACCGGTGTTAACCTATATTTATGGAAACAAATTATAAAAGGTAAAAGATATAATTATTGTAATTTAAAAAATTAAAAAACTATTCTTTAAATTTTCAGAAAATATTTTTGAATTTTCAATATATTTATAAAAATGTCTTCTTCTAGATTTCAGTTAAGAAATAACGAATTGAAATATACAATATTTGCGTATTTTGATTAATAATAACTTATCTTTAAAATCATGTAATAATATTCGATTAGTCTATATCAATGACTAAAACATTAAACCGGTTAAAACAGTTCGACCGTAAAATTTTGAACTAGTCAATTTTTTTGTTTAATATACGCTAATAACATTTATTATTAAAATTTTGCTAGTTTATTAATTAATTATTAAACTAACAATTTTTTATAAATTAGAATAAACTAGTTGATTTTTATATAAAATTCTTTTTTAATTAAACTTCAACTTTTTTCATAAATAAAAATAATCTCTTTATTTAATTTTATTTCAAATTCTTTAATTATATTCAATATTTAAACTTAAGCTAATTTTTTAAATTTAAGCTTCTTATATTTTTAAAACATTAATTTACATATGATATTTTCATTTTTTGTTATTATTTATAATATTTAATTAATTTATATATATTATTTTGTATTATTATTATTATTTTATTATGAAAAATTTTAAATGTTGAACATAACAATTTGAAGTTTGAAGTCAAAAGACTTGGCAACTTAAACTCAAATTTGTGGGTTCACTTTGAATAATAATTGCTAATTTCTAGAAGTCGAATCATTATATAAAATTAAAGAATTTGTTTAAATTAAAAATATTCAACTCATATTGAACTGTTATAAAATTGATTAAAAATTACGTAAAATTAAAATTAAAAAATTAAAAATATGATTGAAACAACTTATTCTTATCTATTAAATAATTTAAAGTTTAATTAAAAATATATTGTTAAATAAAAATTAATTAATTAATTTTGATTTACAAAAACTTATTAATTTATAAAAATTGATTCATTAATTAATAAATTGATCAATTTTTAATAAAAAATTATTAAAATATATTTAACAGAAAAATTAGATATTTCAAAATTTGTATGATCCGATTAAATTTTTTATTCACCGATGAAAACACCAAAAACTGGTTTTTGACCATTTGAGTTCATCAAATAAGTACGTGTATGTCCATCCGATTCTTTCAAATTTTGGTCTTGTTTCAGACTTTCAGTAGCAACTTGCACTTAAAAAGTCAGGTCCCAAGACATACTTCCCTTTTTTTTTGGATTTTGGTATTTACAAAATAAAAGGCATCACCACATTTCTTCAAAAGAAAGAAAAAGGCATCACCACACGTATGAACTCATACGTCATGTCTCTCGTAATTCTAAGGGATAAGATTAAACTACTTTTAGTATTTCTATCATGTTTTATTAAAATTTATCTACACATTTATATAGACCATATAAATATATAAACAAAATTTAATTAAATAGAATTGAAATAGAGTTACTGAAACAGATAATTTGATGGGTTAAATTGACGGGACTTAGAAATAATAATTCTATAACTTTAAAGTTTATTAGATAAAACAGAAAAGAAATATCAAAGTTGGGATCTTTATACTTCCTTAGATGTACAATTCATGAGAGACAAGGTTACCCATGACTCCGTTGAAATCAAATACATGACTTTCTCTTACTAAATTACGAATATTCTTACTAAGTCTATGAAAATATCAAGACACGATGATATTAAACTCAAACTATGCTTACCAAAAGTTTTGAATTTGAGCGGGACTGTTGAAGATATTAAAAACATGAACTTGATAAAAACAAACAAAAATAATGAGCCTATGAAAAACAAAAGCTCAAATGGGTAATATTTTAAAAACAACAATTGATATAACAGAAGTGTAATAAAAAAATAAAATATCTGTCAAATGCTAAATTGTACATACAAATAAAATAAGTTATAGAATTCTGTTAAGAGATATCGGTATATATATATATATACCTCATGTATTATATTTCTTGTCCTTTTCAAGAAAAATAAAATGTTCTTAGTCTTCTTCAAGTTGGTGAAATAGAAGTTGTATATATTAGTTTACATATTTATTATTATTATTATTTAATAAAAAATTTAAAAATATATATATATTAAAAAGTTTGTTAACCTTTAATAGTCAAAAGACTTATCCGTTTAAACTCAAATGTCGGCTTATTGTGGGTCTTACTTTGCATAAAAATTATTAATTTCTAGAAGTTTTTTGACCATTTCAGCTCATCATCAAAGCACATGTAGGTCCATCGGATTGGTTCAAAGTTTGGTCCTTGTGTTTAGTACCAACTTGCACTTCAAAAATGACATCAGGCCTCATCCATGGTCTTTTAATGTGCATTACTTCAAATACTTTAGAGGGATTAGATGCTCTATTCTAATTAATTAGTTCTTATTTTATGTAAGATCCATATAAATATGTGGACTAAATTAAATGATACAAAGTTGTAACACCCTAATGAATCAAGGTGCTCCAACCCTTTTGAAGAATCTATTATCCATTTATACCAAGTATTACGTTTGCCTTCTCTATGAAGGGATCAGCAGCAACTTGGTGGTCACGAAACAAACACTGGTTTTTGACCATTTGAGTTCATCAAATAAGCACGTGTAGATCCATCCGATTCTTTCAAATTTTGGCCTTGTTTCAATGCCAACTTGCACTTAAAAAGTCAGATCCCACCACATACTCCCCTCTTTTTTTTTTGGATTTTGGTATTTACAAAATAAAAGGCATCACCACGTTTCTTCAAAAGAAAAGAAAAAGGCATTACCACACGTCATAGCTCATATGTCATCTCTCTCTCTCATAATTCTAAGGATAAGGTTAAATTTAAGATCAGATCTCTTGATTTGGCTATTGTGTTCTTATCATATTTTATTAAATCTAATCTACATATTTATATAAACCCTATATAAATATATGAATGGAATTTAATAGAACAAAATTGGGATAAAGTTATTAGAACAGATGATTTGATGAGGTTAAATTCACCGAACTTGGAAATAATAATTTTATCATGAGTTTAAAGTTTATTAGATAAAATAGAAAGAAAATATCAAAGTTGGGATTTTTATACTTTTGTAACATTAAATGTTTATAACTTCTACACAAATAAGAACTAGTTACATTATTATCATTTTAAATATTATTAGTTATTATTATTAAATAAATTTTATAAAAATTTTATTTATACTTAAGAATCAGCTTCTTACTTTTTAGTGATATTCTGAAATATGATCATGTTCTTCATGCTTCTGCTATTAGATGTAGATTATTAAATACCCTTCTTTTGCTTTCTTTAATCTTCTTCTTTGTTGTTGTTCTTCTTGTTTGGTGAAGATCAAGCATCACTAACCTGAGAATGAATTTGAGAATTTACCATTATCAGGATTGTGGTTTCCATATAAGTAAACTATGTAACTCTCAGCTGCTGATTTGTTCGGGACTCCTGGTGGAGTAGCCATTTATGAGTTTGTGAAAGTTTAAAGAAATTCAGGAATGAATTCGCAAGATGGATATGCAAAGTTATTGAATGGAAAGATTTTCCAAGAACCTGTCAATCCACCATGGTTACAAGAAAATGATAATTGTCAATAGCAGCGGCAACTATAGGGACAACAGAGGGTGGAACTGTACAGAAGATATAAGAATTTTGTGAATGTCGTACAGAGACATAAGATATGATTGTCAAGGGATTTGACATTACTAGTCTTTCGATAAGTTCAATCGGTATTTGCAGTCACTGTCGTTTTGATTATGCATTGATAGTCTTTCAATGCATGTAATAATATTTAAATTATATGATTCGATTAAGTCACTTCACGAATAAGACCTCAATCTATCCTCTCTTGTTCAATTATCATATTCAACATCACACTAAATTTTCTGTTTCAATTACTCTACTTTAATATCGTTTTATTAAATTTCATTCATATATTTATGCGAAGTCTACATAAATGTATGGATGAGATTTAATATAACATGATAAAAATACAATAACTAATACAAAAAATCTGATCTTATCTAAGACTTGCAATTGGACAACATTTACAAATATGTTACAGTCTAACTAACAATGATCTAGAGCAAAAAGTTACAAATGCTTGAAATGAAAACAAGAATCAAGATGAACTTAGTCATCAATCCTTAACGGTGAACTTACTAAGAAAATTCCAAAAAAAAAGACTTAAGAATTCTCATGACATGATTGCAAGTAATTAAGACCCTTTGAAACTTTAGAATAATAGTTCAAAAGGGTATATCCAAATTTCCAGAAATCATTGATGATGAGTAGTTTTTTCTTTTTATCAGATCAATGAAGAAAAGTGTATCAGTGGCAATGAATAAGTAAGCAGAAGATGATATCATGATGTTCACATGATATCATTTTGTTTAATGTTCACATGATGTTCACATGATGGATCCAAATAAAAGTTTAATGTCAATTTTCATTCTGACTTAATTTTCCACATTAGCTTTCTTCTCTGTTGCAACTTGCAATGAATATGGTTTGGAATCTTACATCAGATATTCTGTTTGCCTTCTCTATGAAGGGATCGGCAACTTGGTTTGGTCGTCGTGTAGGTGAAGAAACAAAAATCTTAAATACGAAGAGACTAACAAGACCAAACATTATCATTTACGACCAGAGTTCCATTTTGGACCAGTACAAACCTAAATTTATAAAAAAGTAAAATACATAATTTTTGTAATTTAAAAAATTAAAAAAACCATTCTTTAAAATTTTAGATAATATTTTTTGAAATTTCAACATTTTAAATTGTTCGGTTAAATTAATTAACAATATCTTATCTTTGAAATCATATTGTTCAATTTTTTGGTTTGGATTATTTTAATAACTTTTATTATTAAAAATTGATCGATTTATTAATTAATTGGTTGAATAAATTAACTAATTTTTATAAATGAAAATAAACTTGTTGGTTTTCATTTAAGATTCTTATTTTTAATTAAATTTCAACCTTTTCCATTAATCTTATTTTAAATTATTTAATTTTGATCAATATTTAAGTATATCATATTTTAACAAAGATTCATCTTTTAAAATCCTAACCTTTTTCATATGATATTTGCATTTTTTGTTATTATTTATAATATTTGATTAATTCACACATTTATTGTTATTATTTTTAAAATAAAATTTTTTTAAAATATAAAAATTATAAAATTTGATACCATTTATAAAAATTTGAAGTTTGAACTCAAGTTACTCCATAGTCGTTATCACCTTAAACTCAAATGTCTTTGTATTACATTTGGGCATAACATCTTCTTTGTATAAGCCTATTCTAACGGGCTCGTAATCTTATGTTAGTCCTGTTTTAGGCGATCCTATTTATAAAATATATGAGATTCAAAAAAATATGTAGATAGGATCACTTGAAACAGAATTAGCTCAGAGTTATAGGCACAAAGGATCTCACTCTTATTCTAACTCTATTTTCACCCAAAAACAATATTATTTTATGTATATTTGGACATAAAACGGCTTCTTTTTAGAGTTAAAACTATGACAACACAGAATCTGAAACTTGGATTTGTGGGTGTTTCTTTACATATAATGACTGTTAATTTCTAGAAGTTACTGTTGATTTCTAGAAGTTAAGTTAGTTAACACGTAACCCAAATGTGACACCTTCTGGTCTTCTTTGACTATTTGAGCTCACCATATAAGCACGAGTAGGTCCAACCGCCATCAGATTCGTTCAAATTTTGGTCTTTGTGTACCGTACCAACTTGAACTTAAAAGTTCAAAAATCAGAGCACGCCTTGTCGGAGCTCGTACGTCGCCTCTGACATGATTCTAAGGGATAAGGATCGATTCGTGGAACTTAAATAATAACCACATATATTATATAAAAATTAAAAAATAAACTTATTTTAATCACTTACATAATATTTAAGAACGATAAAATTATTTTATTTTACTAAAATAAAAAATTTCAAGACTTATTTTTATAATTAATATCTATTTTAATTATTAAATTAAATTTTATTTGAGATTTATATATTTTGAAGACATTTTAAATTTATTAATAATTATTAAAATTTTAATTTATTAAATTAGTTACAAAAATAAAATAAAATTGTTAAGTAAAAGTTAAATTATTCATAATAATTTTTAATGATCACTTTAATTAATTAAATATAACATATTAAATTAACTTATTCAAAAATTAAAAATTAATATATTAAATAATTAAATAATATATATTTAGTTAATAGTAAATCAGATTATAAAAATAAACAGAAAACAAAATTTATGTTTTATAATTTTCATAATTTTTGAAAACTATAAGAAACCAACATGAAAAATAAAAACCAATAATTCAAATAAACAAATTTTTTTACTAAATTTAAAGCAAAGACCGAAATCAGAAGCAAAAATAAAATCAAAATCCTAAATTTATTTTAAAATTTTAAAATATCTTCGTTACATAAAAATTATGAATTTTCGTATCTAACCAAACTTAGCAGTTAGAGCTTGACTCAAATTCTAAAATTTTGAAAAAAAAATCGAACACAACCCAAAAATGATTAATTTGGTGGAGTTCATTAACTTTAGTATAAGTCGCACAATAAGTTAAATCTGTAAGATAAGAGGTTAAGATTTAACTGATATTAAACTGTTGTAAAACTAGTTAAAGATTATATAAAATTAAAGGAATTGAAATATGATTGAAAGAGATTATTTTTACAACTTTAATTAAAAATATTGTTAAATAAAATTAATTGATTTATTTTGACTTATAATAACTTATTAATTTATCAAATTGGCCAATTAATTAATAAATTGGTCAGTTTTTAATAACAAGAATTATTAATATAAATCGAACCGAAAAATTAAAAACTAAACTGAAAAGTTGAACAATTTTATGTTTTTATAGTTGAATAGGTCGAATTTGTTGAATTTTTGAATAATTGATTTTTAGTTATTGTTGATTTATGTGAAAGATAGATCATTTTTTATTTTTAATTGATTCCTTAAACTTAATTTTTAAATTGTTTCAAGTGTTTTACTTAGTGACATAGAAGGCGTAATGGATATGGTTTGGATGAAAGAAATTTAGCACGAAATTACAGATTAATCTCATGATTAATCAAGAAAATTAATTAACCCTAATATTGCAACATGCTATATTCAATAATAATGTGGATAAATACCTGGAAATTGTGGAGCAATTGAATCCATCGTTGTTTTCTGTAAAGCGACGTGACAGAGACGCAGAAGATTTTCTACTGCTATTCCAAACCCTAATTAGAAAAAGCACATACAGTTCTCAATGGGACGACTGTATTTAAGGTCGGCTAGCAGTAGGGCCTCCTGTGCATTACAA
>JANZXR010048479.1:0-13132 GCA_027575705.1 Erythroxylum echinodendron | reverse complement strand
GTTAAGAGGTTATGTTGGTTGAAGGATTCGTCTGTGTTACTGTTCACAGACGAATTAAAACACAGAGGACACATATCGTCTGTGTTACTATTCACAGAGGAATTAAAACACAGAGGACAAGTATTGTCTATGTTACTATTCACAGACGAATTAGAACACAGAGGACACGTATTATCTATGTTACTGTTCACAGACGAATTAGAACACAGAGGACACGTATCGTCTGTGTTACTATTCACAGACGAATCCGGACATAAAGACTCGTATCCTCTGTGTCACTGTTCACAAACTTCAGACGATAGATTCTCCTTCGATAGAGGGTCAACCCAGAAGATAAAAGTCAACCACAGAGGATATAACATAGAGGATAGATTAAGGACTAAGGATTATACGAAGGAGTTAAGAAGTACTAAAGTGAAGTGCATCTTCTGTATTCCTGTTCACCTTGTATCTTCTATCCCAATGTTGAACCCTCAGACGATAGAGTCGGACTTAGGTGTCTTTATGGAAGTTGTATATTTTGGGATTCTCTTTCGAACCAAATCAAAAACACCTTGATCTGATTTCTCTAGAGAAAGTTATGGTAACTGGAAAACTTCGTCTGTGGTACTGTTCACGCTATTGTCTGGGTTACTGTTCATGGCTATCTTCTATCCTATTTTTGACCCACCAGACGATATAATTGGCCTTCGATATCTTCGTGAAAGTTTTAATTCTTGTAATTCTCTTTCAAACTAGCTAAAGAAACCCTGATTTGGATTTCGGTAACAACAGTTATGCTAGTAACCCCGAATCAGGTATATGTAAGGAGTGGACTCGCCAACGCTATCCTTTGAAGTTCTTTCGGTTGAAATGGATAAATGATGGTCGAAGAGTGGTGCTGAACTAAGAAGGAGAGCTGTTGAGGGCAATTATGGGTGATGAATATGTGTAATCAGTATGTGACAGTGGTAGTATCGGAGAAGAGAGGATAAACACGATAATGGATAAGGTGTTCTCTTTCGGAGAATACTCACGTCTTAGGATACGTTTCATGTGAGTTAGACTTCGATAATGGGGTCCAACAGGAACATTAAGTTAAAAGCCTTCAAGAGAGTAAACACACGGGGAGAGAATACATCTTTAGGTAAACACTTGGGGGGGTGCTTTTACTACTCACTTTTTGTTCTGCTTTGCAGATTTCACTTAAAACGGCTTCTAGCGGAGAAGAGAGGAGGGTGAATGAAACTATAGAGTAAAGGGCCATGAGGCAACATTTTTAGCGTATGGAAATCAGATTTGGTGAAATCCTTGATAGGCTGGAAAGGCAAGATGTAACTATAGATGGATTGCTAACAAACCATGAAATTAAGGCACCACAAGTGCAAAGGCAATGAAGGCAACCAGTTCTTGATGAATTTGAAGATGAGGATGATGATCTTGAGGAGTTTGATAATCATGCTCCTTTGGATAGAATTTAACACCTTAGAGTGGGTGGAAGAAGGAGAAGAGTTGTGGATCAAGTGGATAGGAATTTGGGTAGCATTAAGTTCAATATTCCTCCTTTCTAAAGAAAAGGTAATCCAGAGGCTTATTTGGAGTGGGAGAAGCAAGTAGAGCGAGTTTTGATTGCCATAATTACTTCGAAGAGAAAAAGTTAAAACTTGCTATTGTTAAGTTTACTGAATATGCTATTGTTTGGTGGGATCAGCTTGTTTTATCTAGGAGACGCAATCGTGAGAGGCCCACTGAAACTTGGGAGGAAATGAAGCTTGTCATGAGGAAGAGTTTTGTCCCATCTCATTACTACCAGGATCTGTACAATAAGTTACATAGCCTTACTCAAATGTCGAAAAGTGTGGAAGAGTACCACCAAGAAATGGAGTTGTCCATGATTCGAGTTGATGTACAGGAAGACCAAGAAATAACCATGGTGCGCTTTTTAAAAGGCTTAAATAAAGATATTGAGGATGTAGTGGAGATGCAACACTATATGGAACTTGAGGACACTATACACAGGGCCATGAAGGTGGAATGAAAAATTAGGAGAGGGGTTCCAAACATAGTTTGACCACTTCCACTTGGAGATCAAATTGGAACAAAATGGGAAGCGAGGTAGAAAGAAGGGAAATGCCCAATTTAAGCAAGACATCCACTGCAAGTAAAGGTAAAGAAGTTTCCTAGTCTTCTAAAAATAGTGATATCAAATGTTTAAGTGTTAGGGCAAGGGACATATAACATCACAATGCCCTACAAAAAGGTAATGGTGATGCTAAGGGATGGCAAAGTATAATCTGAAAGTGAAGCAAATGAGGCCAATTCTGAGCAAGAGTTAGATGAGAGCGAGGGCAAGGAATATTCAGTAGTTGGTGAAGCTCTTGTCACTAGAAGGACTTTGAGTATGCAAGTGAAAGAGGAGGAGGATACAACGTGAGAACATCTTCCATACCTGCTGCCACATTAGATGCAAAGTGTGTAGCATGATCATAAATGGAGGAAGTTTTTTTGAAAAAGTAAAGTATGAATAAATTGAATTATAAGAAAATGTCTTAGGCAATATTACAACCACGGTTCATCAAGCGATGACGTCTCATAGCCATGTATCATAAATAAACTAGACAAAAAGCGGCAACATTTAGGCTAAAAAGGCAGCTCTTAGTCGAATACCCGAGAGGGTAAAGTCGTTGTTAGCTTTTTCCATCTACTCCAAGTAGCTCCAAATTAGGGTTGAAGTCGCAGTCCTCCGCTCCTCTTTCATGTAGGTTATTTCGTCTCCTTTTTAGTGCTTCTCTTTTCATCATAAGACCATAATCCATATAGTGACAGTATCAGCTGATCTTCCCTCATATTGTAATATGTAAGCCCTGTCGGTCCTTTGGTCTCAGTTGAAGAAGAGATGCCTGGTCATATACCTCCTTCGTAAGGTAACTTATCCAGCTCTCTTTGAATCCTCCTCACTATTGTTGAAACTGTGTGGATTACTCCGTCTAATCATCTCTATAGTTTCCTTGCAAGACGATGCTGAGCTGCCATCACTTCTCAGTGGACTATTCTGACTAGTTAGTGGATCCGTCTCTAGGTAGGTCGAATCTCCTTTTTCTTTGACTTACCCTCGTGTTACTGATTGATTTGCCATGTATTCGCTAACGAATGAGGTAGTTAAGCTGAATATTCTGAATATAGAATCTTCTCTCTGATTCCTCTAATCAGAGAGTTATAGACCTCCTGACTTGTGCGATTCGTGTTCTGAAATTGTCAAAAGCTTCTCTCTCGCCATATTTCCTTGATTGAGGAGGCGAGAGATATAATATGAACAAACTCAGTAGATTTAGAGGTGGGATTTTGACCCAAGAGCCATTCGATTACTTCGGTAATGATATTGCCTGCATTAGGACTAACATTGAGTAGCTTTATCTACTCCCATATGTCCCACAAGAAAGGGCATGTAAAGAATAAATGGTCCTGAGATTCCAATTTTGTCTGACAGAGAGGACAGATAGGGTCCATGGGTATAAAATGGAGTCTATCCATTGTACTCAATCGATTAAGCATTACTAGCCATAAAAGGATAGAATAGCTTGGCATTAGATCCTTGTGCCCTACAATAGGCGCCCATTCTGGCCTTGTGCTATTTTCATTCTGCCTTTGCCTGAATTTTGCAATGGTGAAGGTATTAGGAGGGAGATTGAGAAAATAATAGGCATCCTCCTTCTATGGGTCAGGTGTATATTGAGGGGTCAGGTGTTGTAAATCATCTGGTAGGGTCCACTAGTTTCCTATGAGGATATATTGAGCCTTCTCATTGTTAGGAGCATCATGCCATCTTTGGATTGCTTGATGATTCCGGATGAGAGGCCCATGGCCTGTCCAATTATCAAACCAAAAGAAAGCCTTCTCTCCATTTCCAATTTTGCAAGAGACTAGGGGTTCAAGAGTTTATCTAAGTTGAAGTAACTGAGTCAATGGCCATGAGAATGAGGGCTTGATAGGGAGGTTCCATAAACTAGAGCCCTTTAATATGTAGCTGTGTAACCATTGGATCCATATAGATTTTTGTTCGAGTAGAATATTCCAGAGATTCTTTGCCAATGTGGCTTGATTAAAAGTAGCAATAGGAATTACCCCAAGACCCCCATCTTCCTTACTTTGCACACCTCTTTCCATTTAACTTTAGCAAAGTGGCTTGTTGAATTAAGATTTCCCTATAAGAAGCTTCTAAAGATTTTTTCACTAGATTTGATTACTCCTTTTACTAAAGAAATATTAGAGGACCAGTAAATATGAAGAGAATTCAGGACTGCCTTAATAAGTTGTAGTCTGCCCCCAGAAGAAAGCACCCGATTAGACCACATACCCAACCTCCTCTGTATTTTATCAATACGAGCCTGGAATTCTAAAAATTGTATTCTTCTTATAGTTATAGGGAGTCCCAAATAGGTTAATGGAGCAGATTTTCTTTGCATCCCAGTCAGCTGTGAAATTACATGCTCCATATTGGTTGCCCCTTTGGATAGAAGAAACTAACTTTTATGAATGTTTATCTCTAACCCAGATAGAGCCCGAAAGTCTTGCAATATTTCCATAAGCAATTCAACCAACCTTTTATGAGCTTTTGAGAAGAACAGTAGGTCATTTGCAAAACAAAGATTGACCAGCTGAATCTTCTTACATTTAGAATGAAATTTGAAGGATCTACAATTTCCCACTCTCTGCTGAATTAGGAGACTGAGAACCTCCATACAGATTATGAATAGGTATGGAGAGAGGGGATCTCCTTGGCGAAGGCCTCTAGCACTCTTAAAGATCTCTGTTGGAGAGCCATTAACTATAACCGAATAGGTAGGAGTGGTTACACAAGCCCAAATCCATATGATAAACCTTTCCAAAAGTCCCATTAATTTCAGGGTCTGTAGTAAGAACTCCCACTCCACATGGTCAAAAGCCTTTTTAAAATCCACTTTAATGGTACAATTAGGAGAACTGTACTTCCGTTGATACCCTTTCATCAATTCTTGAACAATTGCAAAATTATCTCCAATCCTTCTATCTTGTAAGAATGCACTTTGATTAGTAGATATTAAAGAGTCCAGGACCTTCCACAGCCTGTTGGCTAAAATTTTAGAAATGATTTTATGAAGAAAGTTGGAACATGTAATAGGGCGGTAGTCCTCCAAAGTAATGCAGCAAGGTTGTTTTGGAATCAAGCAAATATAAGTTTTGCACTAATGTTGCTAGCACCTTGTTGGTGGAAAAATTGAAGCTCCCAACTTTGAAGCATCTATAGCGTTATAAGCTGTAATGGATAAGTGAACTTGGTGAAATAAAGGTTAGCAAACAAGTCTTAATTTTGTTTACTATATAGAGATATAGTGATGATGTACTTTATGATGTGCTTCCTATGCATGCTAGACATTTGTTGTTAGGAAGGTCATGGCACTTTGATAGGAGGGCTATACATGATAGATTGAAGAATAGGTATTCTTTTGTAATGCATGGTAGACCTATAACTCTTGTACCCCTATCTCCCAAACAAGTGTATGAAGATCAAGTGAGATTGAAGAGTGAATATGAAAAGAAAAAGAGTGAACTAGAGAATGCAAAAGAAACAAAAACAACAGAAAAAGAGAAAACAAAGAAAGAGAGTGAGAAGAAACAAAAGAAGCAAGAAAAGAGAAAGAAAAAAAGAAACAAAGAAACAAAGAGAGAAGAAAAAGATAGAAACTCTGCTTTCTTTGCAAAAGAAGGTGAGGTCAAGAGAGCTCTTATCTTAAAGGAGTACATCTTTGTACTCTTCTACAAAGAAGCATTCCTAAGTACTAACGACCTCAATCCTACTCTGCCTAGTGTTGTTTCTTCTCTTTTGTAGGAATTTGAAGATGTATTTCCCAAGGAGATTCCCTATGGATTACCACCAATGAGAGGGATTGAACATCAAATAGATTTCATCCCCGGAGCATCCATTCCAAACCGACCAGCTTATAGAACAAATCTTGAGGAGACTAAAGAGTTACAATGGAAGGTTAAGGAGTTGCTAGCAAAGGGATACATTTGAGAAAGCTTAAGTCCATTTGTTGTGCCAATGTTGTTAGTGCCTAAAAAGGATGGATCTTGGAGTGTTAATTTCCAAGCTATCAACAAGATAACGGTAAAGTATAGGCACCCCATTCCTAGGCTAGATGATATGCTTGATGAGTTATATGGCTCTTGACTTAAAGTGGATACCATCAAATCTAAATGCACGAAGGATATGAATGGAAAACAGTATTTAATACCAAGCTTGGTCTATGGGTGGTTAGTTATGCCATTTGGTTTAACCAATGCATCAAGTACATTCATGAGATTAATGAATCATGTACTGCACGCCTACATTGGAAAGTTTATAGTTATTTATTTTGATGATATCCTTGTGTATAGCAAAAGCTTAGGTGAGCATGTTCAACACCTAAAATCTGTCCTAAGTATTTTACGTAAAAAGAACTTATACGCTAACCTCAAGAAATGTTCCTTTTATACTGATCAAGTTGTTTTTCTTAGATATGTTGTAAGCTCTAGGGGCATTAAGTTAGCTGAAGAAAAAGTAAGGGCCATTCGAGAATGGACAACACCAAAATCCGTGACTAAGTGAGGAGTTTTCATAGGTTAGCAAGCTTTTATAGGATGTTTGTTAAGGATTTCAGTACCATAAATGCACCTCTAACCGAAATTATCAAGAAAATTGTAGGGTTTAAATAGGGAGATGAATAAGAAAAAGTTTTCAACTTGATAAAAAAAAGGTTTAGTTCAACACCATTATTATCTTTTCCTAACTTTGCTAAAACATTTGAAATTGAGTGTGATGCTTTACGTATAGGAATTGGAGCAGTGTTGATTCAAGAAGGCTGACCTTTGACTTATTTCAATAAGAAACTTAGTGGAGCAGCCCTAAACTACCCAACTTATGACAAAGAGATGTATGCTTTAGTGAGGGCTTTGAAGACATAGAAGCATTATTTGTGGCCCAAGGAGTTGGTGATTCATACTGACCATAAGTCCTTAAAGCATTTAAAGGACAAAGGTAAGTTAAACCATCAACATGAAAAAGGGATGGAGTTCCTAGAATCCTTTACTTATGTGATTAAGTACAAGTAAGGTAAGGAAAATGTGGTTGCTGATGCATTATCTAAGAGGTATGCTTTAATATCTACTTTAAATATTAAGCTACTAGGATTTAATTATATAAAGGAATTGTATGCTAATGATCCTAATTTTGCTAATTTGTTTGAAGCTTATGCTAATTCTAGATTTGGAAAGTTTTATAGACATAAAGGACTTCTATTTAGAGAAAACAGTTTGTGCATGCCTAATTGTTCATTACGAGAGCTACTGGTTAGAGAATCACATGGAGGAGGTCTTATGGGACATTTTGGTGTTAAAAATACCTTGGATGTGTTAGTTGAGCATTTCTTTTGGCCTCACATGAAGCGAAATGTGGAGAGAGTTTGCAATCGGTGCATTACATGGAAACAAGCCAAATCAAATTCACAACCTCATGGGCTATACAATCGCTTACCAATACCCAGCGAGCTATGGGTGGACATTTTAATGGACTTTATCTTGGGTTTTCCTAGGTCCAAATGAGGTATGGATTTTGTTTTTGTGGTTGTTGATCTTTTTTCTAAAACGGTACATTTCATTGCTTGTAGGAAAGCAGATGATGTCAGTCACATAACAAATATATTTTTCAAGGAGATTGTGCGTCTACATGGAGTGTCAAAGACATTATTTCAGATCGTTTTTCTAAAATGGTACATTTCATCCATAAATCAATGGACAAACAAAGGTAGTAAATAAAACCTTGTCTATAATCTTGAGTGTTATTATTCAAAATAATCTGAAAATTTGGGAAGAATGTTTACCTCATATTGAGTTTGCCTACAGTAGAGTTATACATTCTGCTACTAATTGTTCTCCTTTTAAAGTTGTTTATGGCTTTAATCCATTAACACCTTTAGACATGATTCCGTTACTTGTGAATGAACAAGCTAGTTTAGATGGAAAAAAGAAGGCTGACATGGTGAAGAAAATGTATGCAAAGGTTCAGCAACAAATAGAGAAGAGAATAGAGCAATATGGACACCAAGCCAATAAGGGTATAAAGAAGTGATTTTTGAACCGGAAGATTGGGTTTGGGTGCATATGAAAAAGGAGAGATTTCCACCAAAAATACTATCCAAGTTGCATCTGAGAGGAGATAGACCATTTCGATTCATTGCTAAAATCAATGACAATGCCTACAAATTGGAACTTCCAAGTGATTATAATGTAAGTTCCACTTTTAATGTTTTTAATCTTTTCCTTTTTTATGTAGATGATTTTGATTCAAGGAAGAATCCTTTTTAAGAGAGGGGGAATGATAGAAATTAAGCCATAGAGGGCATACCAAGGAGGGAGCAATCTAGTCCAGCTCAAGTTGATGATCCTTTACACATTAGAGGAGGGACAATGACTCGAGAAAATGCTAGAATAATGAAAGAGGCTCTAAATGGACTAATTGACGATGTTCGGGCCAAGCAAAAAGTAGATGTGGGGCATCCAACCAAGCTACTTTGCATGCTGGTAGCTGGGATAGATCTGAAACATGCCTACTTTTGGAAACCTTAAAGCTTTCATTTAAGTTCTTGGTCTTCATGAGCGTTTAAGAGGATATCTTGAGCTTTCTAGAATTCCCAAGAACGTCTAAATTGGAGTTCTTTTGTCCCCTCAATAGATTAGCTTTCTGTGGAGTCTAGAATCTACCCAACACTGCTCTCCCTTTACTTAGTGCGGCCTTTTGGCTTTAGTTACGTGTTTTGGACCTTGTTTTGGTATTTTATGTAATAATGGGCTATTTAAACTATTTAAGCCTAAGGGTTTCAGTTTGTTTGGATAAATTGCTCTATTGAGCTGTTTAAGTTAATTTAGTCAATTTCAGCCCAGTTTGGTTTGTTTTGGGCTTATTTTACTTAGTTAGGGTTTGTAAGGTTTCTTTAACCTCGAAAACATTTAAGTAGCAATCAAAAACAATTGTAAGGGGTTATCACAAATTTTGAATTGAAAAGTGAGTTTTTCTTCACAACTCTTGGTTCTTCTTACAACTGAAAACTCATCTACGTTAAATCCTTATGAGAGACTTATCGAACACCTTTCCCTAGTGTTTGTGGCATCAACCCTTTCCAATACCTTTGGTTCTTGTTCCTCTAAACAACGGGTTAAAGGTCTTTTCGCTGTACATATTCTAACTGGTCCTGGAAATTCGTTTTCTGAATGTAATTTGTGGGTTTAAAAGCATGTTCTTGTCAGGTCCACATCACTCAAGTTATAATTGATAAAGCATAAACCCTAATCAGATTATAGGAAGTTGTAATCTCCTAATTACCTTCCTATCTAAAGCCTAATTATTTCTTAAGTTCTCTAATAAACAATTGAAAACCTAAATGTGATCTCTCTGCATAAGATTTACCAACTTGATTAAATTATGAATCTATTAATTTGCCTAACTCTCACTAGCCCAAATTAATCTTTTTCTCTCGATTCATCCTCTCAATTTATTATCGAGATAAGTGTAGAATAAATCACAATCAATTCAATAAACACATAAAACAATTAGATTTCATTAAATCAACAATAATAATCCAAAGGTGAGTATAGAACATCAACCACAATGCAAGTCTACAATCAACTTTATATCTTAACTCTATAATTGAATAAAACTAACATATATAGGATCAAAACTCAACGGGACTATGGGAGACTGCGACTTCAGAAAACTTCTTAATCCGAGAAGCACGTCATGTTTTCATCACCTTTTCTCTATCCCTTTGTCTCTTTCTCGATCTCTCAAGGTTCTTGTTTAGGGTTTCGTTTTTTGTGGTTGATCAAGGCTCTTCCAAGGCTTCTTCATTTGTCTCTTAATGTTACATTTATACTTTGGAAGCCCTAGGGTTGATTTAAGGTCGAAACAGTCTGAAAAGAATTGCAAAACTTGAGTTTTAGTGTCAGCCCAATGCAGGCCACGATCATGGCTAACTCTCTTTGTCACGATCATGGCCCAAAGTACACGATCATGGCCAAAAGTGCACAATTGTGGTCTGGTTCTTATCAGCTCACCTCTTTCTGTCACGATCATAGCCTGTTGTGCCACGATCATGGCCCATGTTTTTGGCCCAAAACTCTTTGAAACTTCTCCGTTCTTCACCGTTTACCCTGAAACACTAACAAACACATCAAGGTACCTCAAAAATATAATATTTAAGCTCAAAGACTCATACTAACTCATAACAAACACTTAAACACATAAACTAACACAATTAAAACCTAAATACACACTAAACACTCAAATTAACACTAAATACCTAACAAATTAAACCCTAAAATATAATGCAGATCGTAACTATCAAAATCCACAGGTAATGTTTGGTTGATTTCTGTAACAAAATTAATTGTTGTAAGGAAAATATAAAAAAGAGGATTTTTGGATTTTTAGAAATTTAGAAAATAAAATAATAGTAAACTTATCGAAAACAAATTAAAATAAGCAATTGAAAATGATTAAAATGTCGAATATAAGAAAGGTCTAGTTTTAAGGTCAATCTCGGTCTAAACAAGATCAAGCATATTCCATCACCCTAACGTCTTTACAACTCACTTTGGACTATTGATCTGAGACTAACAATACGCTACAATAATCTTGGTTTTCCTTTAGGTTGTTTTTAATTAAAATACGATCATTAATTAAACCTAAATATCGAATAACCTAGGATATGATCTCTATATTCAATTTGGCAGTAACATTATGAAGAAGAAAACAATCAATATAGGCAATAACCTCGCATGTTCGGGTTATCTATCCTAAGTTATGTTGTTCCTAACAATTCATGATCATTAAATGTTATGTATGTTTTCGTGCCTTGGTTGTATGTTTGTGTTTTGCTCCTTCTTAACTACTTTGTTGTTTTCTTCATACTTCCAGCTACCGCGTGGTTGCTTCATTTTACTCCCATCACTGTGAGTGAGAATTGTTAGTTGTTAGTAGCCATCCGCTCAAGTAAGATCCTGGCTTCAATAGGAGTCTTCTTGCAAAGTGCCCTGCCACTCGCTGCATCAACGAAACTCCTCTCCATTGGTAGCAATCCTTCATAAAAATATTGGATGAGAAGTTACTTTGGTATGTTGTGGTGTGGAAAACTAGCACATAACTTCTTGAACCACTCCTAGTACTCGTAAAGAGACTCTCTATTATGCTGCTTGGTTCCACATATCTCCTTCTGAATACTTGTCATCTTTGAGGCTGGAAAATATTTCTCTAAGAATAGTCCCTTCATCTCTAACCAAGTAATTATGCTCCTAGCTGGTAAATCAAACAACCAATCTTTAGCTGCATCTTTGAGTGAGAACAAGAAATCTATCAATATAATTTGTTCATCGGTCACCCAAGTAGGCTGCATGCTTAGACAAACCACATTAAGCTCATTAAGAAGCTTATATGCATCTTCACCTGCAAGACCATAAAAGTTAGGCAATAAATGAATTAGTACAAAATATTAGTTATATTTGTATATCTCGTAGTTATGTTTTGTTATCCTATTTTATCCATTTTGTACTTTACTTATGCTTGTTCTTAACACTCTTTCTCCTCTTTTAACCCAACTTAACCCTTACCACATTACATCCATAAACATGTACTTTTGATCTATTTATGCATGCAATCATTGTAGGGAGAATTGGTGTATTAGCAAGCTTATGGTAGTGTAGTTTCCTATTGGAAGTTTGAGCGAAACACTAACCCTTAAACTCTTGAGTGAAATGAGTGAAAACTATGAGGAAGATTCATTTGTGATTGTTCCATTGTGAGTTTTCTTTTGTACACCAATGAAAAAAAAAAGTAGTCATGATATATGCATTAACTTGATATTTGAGTTGGCTTGAATTTTGCAGGAGTGTATGCTTTGATCTTTGTGAAAATGAAGTGGTATAATTGATTGGTTGTATTTATTTTGCTTTAGGACAAGCAAAGATTCAAGTGTGGGGATATTGATAGGTGTGCATTAGGATATATTTTTACAGCTAATTGGCTTGTGTTTTCTAGCATAATTGTTGTTTATTTTTCTAGTTTAGGATTCATTTTGTATATTTTTATTAAGTTTGATTTCCATTATTGTTCTTGTGTGTTTGATGCTAATTGAGGGTAACAATTGACTATTTTTGTGTAGGAAAGAAGAGAGAGAAACTTGGAGGTTTAACAAAAGATCAAAGAAGAGAAGATAAGGAGAGTGCATCTATGCCAAATTCCCACGTTCAAGGGAATCATGCAAATTCCCATAGACATGGGAATCATAGAAGAAATGAGAAGTGCATCTATGTGTAATTCCCACTCTTGGGGGAATTATTACAATTCCCACAGACGTGGGAATTGTAATTCGAAGCAATCTACAAGGCTTCATCAAACCTAGAGTTTTTGGACGATAAAAATATCATTAAGCCTCCATCTTGAAAAGAGACGACACCCACCTATAGAAACACCATCATTGAGTGAAGAACACAAGTTTGGAGCATTAAGGAAGGATTGAAGACAAAGATCATCATCAAGATTGGGAAAAATAGAACATCAACACCAAAATTTCAGATTTTTGCAAAGAAGAGAAGAAGTCTTTGTATTCAATTTTTTGTCATTTTAACCTCTTATATTCTTTGTAAAAATATTTTATTTGATTGTTGATGATGTTATGGAGACCATATTAGGCTGATTTCATTTTAGGTATTGCTTTTGAATTATTTTGTCAAAACTCATATTTTATTGAATTGAATACAATTGTCTTTGTTGATTGTTGTTCTTAATTGTCATCTTGCAACAAATCGAGAGAGTGAGTGAAATAAAATTCATGTAGGATTATACAACGAGAGTTGGTGACCTATAGCCTAGCAATCATCATATTAATTGAATAGTTAGAAGAGAGATCTTGATTAGTCAATTGATCACCCATAGGATAATTGTAACATCCCGTTTCCATATAACGGGTTAAACCCTAGAAACAGGTACAAGTGAGGTCAATCAGTGAAAGTAGGAAAACACATCTCATGCTCATGCATTTGTAAACAGTGATATGTGCACATGAAAAATGTCTGTACATGCATTCAT
>JANZXR010048468.1:0-13133 GCA_027575705.1 Erythroxylum echinodendron | reverse complement strand
TATATATATAATTTTTGAATGCCAGGTGTGTATATGTATGTATGAAAAAATTTTGATAGTCATGTGTGAAAAGTTTAGTAACTATATGTGCATATACACAGGAAAATATTTGGTGACAATGTGTATATGTATATTAGGAAAATTTTTTAAGGCCATGTATATGTATATACAAAAAAAACTTTGGTCATCATGTGTTTATGTATTTGTAAGTAAAAAATTGGTGATAATATGTGTATATATATTGTGGAAAAAAAAGTTTGGTGGCTATATATGTGTGTGTGTGTGTTTCTGTGTGTGTCCGTGTGCCCGCGCGCGCGCACGCGTGTGTGTGTGAAAAATGGTTGGTGGCAATGTGTACGTATATATTCGAAGAAATTTGGTGTTTATATCTATAGACAAATTTTAAAGACCATATATAGGAAGTTTTTTTATAAACCGACCGGTTACTCTAGTTGAAGGTAGGGCAGAACCAAATCTTATAAGCCCACCACGTTTCCGCGACAACCCACACTTCTAAGGTAGCCCATACTACCCCAGTATTGTTGGAACGCAGGATGGTTTTTACTGTGATTCGAAAACAAGACGTGGGAGTCACCTGTAAGCTCTGATACCATTGTGCTACCCAAAACTCGCAAAGTGGTATGTGTATGTATATACATATGTAATGTTTGATGGACTTTTGTGTATATTTCTAGGAAAAAAGTTTGGTAGACTTATGACCATGTGTGTATTTATATATGAAAAAATTTGATGGTTATGTCTGTACAGAAAAAAATATTTGTGGCTATGAGTGTACATATAGAAAAAAAATGTGGTCACGCTTTTATAGATATTGGGAATTTTTTTTGCAATCATATGTATATATATATACAAAAAAAGCTTGAAGGCCGTATGTTTGTGTGTGTGTATATATATTGAAAAGAAATTTGTAGCCATTTATATAAATATATAGAAAAAATTTTGTGACTACATGTATATATGTATATATATAGGATTTTTTTTTGCCATGTAAGTATATACATAAAGGAAAAAAGTTTTGTGACCATGTGTGTGTCTATATATATAGAGAAAAGTTAGATGGTCATATGTGTATATGTATATATTGAAAATAAGTTTGGTGGCTACATTTATATATAGAAATTGGAAAAAAATTTGTTGTCAATGTGTGTATGTACATAGTAAAAAAATTAGTGGACACGTGTATTAGAAAATTTTAGGTGGCTGTATATATATATATGTATATATAGGAAAAAGTTTAGGTTGCCATGTGTGTACATACACATACAAATATAAGTTTATGGAAAATTTTTTTTGGTGGTCATAAATGTATATATACATAGAAGAAATCTCGATGGATATGTATGTATATATACATATAGAAAATTTTTTGTGGTCACATGTGTTTATATATAGGAAAAGGTTTTGGTGGCTAAGTGTGTGTATATATATATACAAAAATAGTTTGAAGGTCATTTGGGTTTATGTTTATAAGAAAGAAGTTCAATGACTATGTTGGTATATATAGGAAATGTAATGATCCAAATTTTTGTTAAATTACTTATAATGGACTAATAAGGAGAAAAGTCTATAAAAAGTCTATAAAAGTATAAGTTAAATCTAAGAAAGCTTAAGTTCATTTCTTTCTTAAACTTATTTCTTTATAGGTTACTATTCACTCTCAACTTCTGATACTCATACCTTCATCGTTTGATCACAATTTCCAGCAATATAGGACTTTACAGAAAGTTCTCAAGTTGTTCTATAAAACTCCAAAACTTATTTCATGAAAAAACGACTCGAATTTGAAGGAATCATGACTAAAAATTTCAGTTCATTTAGGTAAATCATTGATTTCCTATTTTTACTCACTTTTACGTGAAAACAACATCACCATCGTGTCTAACTACCCTAAAAACGTAAGAAAGGAGGAATACCTGACATCAATCGACCCATTTTATCAATAAACGAAAATAGGTTACTTTTGAAATTTAATCCTCCAATTCTTTTAAACTTGGAGGAGTTTCGATACAAGACCAGTGCCATTAGAATCTTGGAGGTGAACTCATCATTTCTAAATGGATAGTGTAGATCACCGTCTCTCTGACGTCGATGTATATTGCCCACACTCCGGTGACGGTGATAATTTTCTGAATACCCTAGAAATGGAGAGAAATAATTTTAAAAATTCTCAAATATCATTTAAATCAATTTTCATAAAAGTGGTGTATTTAAATTCTTCACAATTTATGAGATAAAAATCTAAAAAGGGTTATATTCTTATAGAAATGCATGAAATTAATTAAATTGAATTGTTGTTGATTAGAATTGAGACATTCTGGATATATTGAGTATAAATGAGGGTGTATGACTTAGAAATTGGTATACTTGAATTATGAATTGAATTATTTTATATAGATTTTGTGATGTGAATGTGAAGTCAATTAGGTATAGACATGTAATTTGGAGGCCCAAATTGATCTGTAGTTACTGGTGGATATAGAAGTGTATTTTTATTGGAGGAATGACCTTTCTTTCGGAAGAGAAATATCCATTTTATAGGGGAAACTTTTTCAAATTTTCAATTGGCTCCTCGTAATGTGACATCGCCGTTTTTTAAATAGAAAATAAAGCTTCTTAGTATTGAATCATTGTCTTATTCTTGAACTATCTAAAGCTGGTTTAGGTTTTAAATCTTAATGATCATTCCTATTTTTCTTTCTATAGATCAATCAGGAGCAGAACCTCTATCAAGACACTAGGATTGGCGCAAAGGAGCATATTGTACTTGTGAGTTAATATTTATAATTATAAATATGCATTATAGTTCATTCTCATATTCATTATGGAAATCGTCATTATTATCATATGCACACATTATGGAAATCGTCATTATTGTCATATGCACACATTATACTTATAAATATGGATTGACATACGTATACATATTTTTGTTGTGAAATGTTATGCTTATCTTGATATGTGATGACATGGAGGATTGTTGTGGTATGAGTTACCTAGTGGGTGTCATTCGGCTATACACACAGTGCGTCAATTAGTCATGTATAAATTTGGGTTAGTATTTGATCCATTGAATGAGATATAAGAAGGTTGGGGCAGTTTGGTTGAGCTTGCTTTTGGGCCAATTGATATATGGTACATATTATGGTGGTATAATTATAGCAGCTCGGTTGAGCTTGCTCTCGGATGACAATGATGTCGTAGTGAGATTGTGGCGGTTCGTTGAGTATAGCTTTTGGAGGACAATCTGCTACATTTGGACCAAGTAACTTGTGTGGAACAAGAGAGCCCCAATGACTATAGTCTATGGGTAAGGGGGTATGTCATAGGGTCATTCGTCGGTCCTCTACTATTATTTGTGATTTGTAATTATGAAGATTATATGACATGATATTGATATGGGAAATGCATGCATATTATGAACAAATCATTATGATATGAAATTGCATTTATGGATGTAATACATTATAAAATCCTTAGGAGTGAATAACATAACCATAATATTAGTTCACTTAGCGAGGTCTGACTCCCATCAACTATTTTTTAGGATCTTCTTTTTAGATCTTTTTAAACAGGGCATTTTGTCTGTCTTCTTCCTCTTTGACGATTCGATGTATGTTTATTGGCGACCTTTGACTTTAGAAATGTAGTAGTATTGTATATGTTGGATTTTCCTTGCATTACCTATCTTAATATTGTAGTACATTAAGTTTAGTATACTGTTAGAACTTTTCGATTGTTATAAGTACAAGCTTAATCATTTTGGAATCTCATCTTTATTATGGATATAGGGATTTGATGACATTTTTGGCTTGCTAAGGGTCCTGTTATTGCTCTTTTAGTGCCGGTCATGGTCCCAAGTTAGGGTCGTAACAAAGTTAGTATCACAGCTTTAGGTTTAAATTGAGTTACCAAGTTAATTAGAATTGAGTCAAAATTCTCTTTAAAATACTGCGATGTTAGGATCATGTTTGTTTAAAATCAGCCTTTACTTCCATCTTTTCATAGTACTGTTATAACTTTCTCAATGTTATCAAGTCTCAAATTAGAATGGTATATACAGTTCACATAAGATTCATATTGTTGAATTATCAGTTCAGACAGTTGTATTAGATTGGTTTATCTAGGTTATTTAGTTAATTATGAGTACCTTATCTTAGGAGGATTTTAAATAGAGACTTATAAGACCATTTTGTCCACCACTATGGAAAGATGCTTATAGGTGATAATTGTTACACCGTAGGAGAGCTGATAGGTCAGTTAAGGAGTATACTACTGAGTTTTATCTACTAATGAGATATGTAGAGGATATGATTGATCGGAGATGGATAGTAGGAGTTTACGTTACTGATTTAGGTCTTGTATATGTAGGATTCCTTCAGAGGGTCAAACTTTGGAGGGTGCTATAAATGAGACTAAAGAGATGGAGAGGCAACACATCAAGCATGAAACCATTCTTGATCCTTACCAAACTAGTGGTTTTGGGGCTGAAAGTTATATTTCACTATCATTAATGCTACAGATAGGTGAAAGTGGAGAGCAACATGGACAATCTTGACGAGGTTATGGTCTACATAAGCATAAGAACAATAAATATGGTCATAGGGATCTAATAAGATCAACTATATTTGGACCTGTAGCAGGTAGCAATTGCAATAGGCAGAGCTCTAGATATAACAGTTCTCGCTTTGGAAGCACTGTTTGTCAGAATTTTAGTATAGTCCATCAAGGACCTTGTCATATTCTTTCGAATGCTTGCTTTTGATGTAGATAGATTGGGCATTTTACTAAATAGTGCCCTACGTCTTGGTTTTAAAGACGATTTTATTGAGATTCCTCTACTAACATGATACAACTAGTAAATCAGGTTTAGTCTTAATGTTAGGCGCATTAAGTCCATCTCAAATTATAGGCCAGCAGGGACGTGGATCAAAAGGTGTTTGGGGATAGATTTCAGTCTAGGGGTAGTTATGGTACTAGAAGTTTTAGGCAAGCATCGACCTCTTAGAAATTAGGAGGAGGACATGCTCAGATGTTCACCCTTATCCCACAAGATGTTTAAACCTGTAATGCAGTTGTAGCAAGTATGGTATTGGTTTGTTATGTAGATGCTAGAATTTTATTTGACCCAAGTGCTACCCTTTTATTTATATCTCCTATGTTTGCATCAAGGATTGGTTGACAAGAAACCAGATTAGTAACTCCTTTATCATTAGCCGCCCCTCTAGGTGAATCCCTGAATATTGGTATTATTTTTCCTTCTTGTTTAGCGTCAATTGAGGGTAGAGAATTAGTGGCTACTTTAGTATTATTGGATGTGATGGATTTTAATGTGATTCTGGGTATGAATTAACTATCACAACATTTTGCTACCTTGGATTGACGAGAAAAGTTAGTGATTTATAAGATTTATGATGATGTTGAATTCTGGTTTAGAGGTGATAAAGGGGAAGCTCCTCAAAATCTTATATCTACCATTACTGCTAAAAAGATGCATCGACGAGATTGTCAAAGGTATTTGGCCTTAGTAAGAGATACTTTAATAAAGAGATGTTTAGTTGATAATGTCCCAATTATATGAGAATTTATTGATGTGTTTCTTGAAAAGTCGCTAGGTTTGCCACCAAAAAGAGAGATTAAATTTGGCATTGATGTGATGTTATGTACATCTATATTCTGCCTTATAGGATGGCTTTAACATAATTAAAGGAGCTTAAAGAGCATTGCTAAATAGGGGATTTATCAGTTCTAGTACGTCTTTATGGAGTGCACCAGTATTATTTGTAAAGAAGAAGGATGGTAGCCTCTGACTCTGTATTGATTACAGAGAATTAAATGAAGTGATGATAAAGAATAAATATCCACTTCCAAGTATTGATGATTTGTTTGACCAACTTTAAAAGGCCAGGTGTTTCTCTAAGATTGATTTGAGATATGGTTATCATCAATTAAGGATTAGAGGAAAAGATGTTCCAAAAATTGCTTTTCATTCTAGGTATAATCATTGTGAATTTATTTTGAGTTGACTAATGCTCCTGTAACCTTTGTGGATTTGATGAATAGGATGTTTAGACCTTTTCTAGATAAGATTGTCATTTTATTTATCAATGAAATCTTAGTATATTCTAAGAGTGAAGAAGAACATGCATTCCATCTCTGAATAGTTTTGCAAACCTTAAGATATCATCAGTTATATGCTAAATTTTCTAAGTGAATTTTGGTTCGATCATGTAATCTTCTTGGGACACATGGTATCTAAAGATGATATCTAAGTGGAACATAAGAAGATTGAAGCTATAATGGAATGGCCAAAACCTACTACTGTTATTGACATTTAGAGTTTCTTAGGCTTAGCGAACTATTATCAGAGATTTGTCTAAGATTTCTTTTGAATAGTTGTACTTTTGACTAAGTTAGCTTGATCTCAACTAATGAATCTGATAATCTAATATGGCAATAGGTTGTTTTCATATGTCAAATTGCCATCAATTTCTGCATTACATGGTTGAAGGATATGAAAAGAATACAAAATATATTTTCTCAACATCGATACATAAGATATAGGATCAACTCTAGATAGGTTAAGTGGGAACACCAACCTATTTGTCGCTTCATCACTCTAGGCTTAATCTCAAATGGACTGATGTACCCTGAAGCTAGTTTATCTTTCTTACCAAACCTCATCACTCATTTCATTGGTGATATTTTAAAAAATACCATGTCACCTATTGAGAACCTCACATCTTTGCTCTTTGGATCTATGTAACTCTTTTGTCTACTAAAACTTATTTTCAATCTTTGCTGAATAATAGGAATCCTTTCAGAAGTAGTTTTTACTAACTCAAGTCCTGTTAATTTTTGTTCACTAATTTCCTAAAATAGAAGTGATATGCATTTTCTTCCATACAAAGCTTCATAGGAAGCCATTTCAATACTAGCACGGTAACTATTGTTATAAACAAATTCAATCAGTGGCAAATGCAAATCCTAATGACCATTAAAGCAATAATGCACATTCTTTGGCATATCTTCTAAATTTTAAATAGTTTTCTCATACTGGCCATCTATTTGAGGATGAAAAATAGTGCTAAAGTCCAATTTGTACCCAAAGCTTTATATAACTCTAGCCAGAAAACTAATATAAAGTTGGAATCTCTTTCAGAGACTATAGAATATGGTACCCTACGCAAACACATAATTTTATTGATATATAGCCTAGCCTTATTGTCATGTCAAATAAGTCTTCTTGATAGGTAAGAGTATACAGAATTTATTAATCTATCCACAATCACCAATATAGCATTATATCCAGTATTAGTATGGGGCGATCCAGTCACAAAATCCATAGTAATCATTTCTCATTTCCACTTAGGAATGAGGAGTTGTTGTAATAATCCAAAAGGTCTTTGGTGCTTAAGCTTTACTTGCTGACATGTTAGGCACCTAGACACAAATTCTACAATATCTTTTTACATTCCACTCTATCAATACATGCCTTTAAGACCATGATACATCTTGGCAGAGCTTGGATGAATGCTATAATTCTCAAAATGTACCTTCTACATAATTTCTTTTCTTAAGTTATCAACATCCAGTAAATATACTCTAGTACATATCCTCATAATACCATCACCATCCATAATAAAATCTTTAACTTGATTCTCTTAAATCTCTTTAACTATTTTACATAACTGAGGGCCTTTGGATTAGGCAACCTTGACTCTCTCAAAAAACATTGATCTAACATTGAATTATGCTAATAAACATTCTTATCTTGATATCTTCCACTGAAATCCTTAGTCAACTAGTGCATTCAACTCTTTAATTAAGGTTCTCCTTATAGAGTTGAAGTATAAAAAGGACTATCAGATGATCTTTTTAGAGCATCAATTATTGCTTTAACTTTACCTTGGTGACCCAAAATAGAACATTCATAATCTTTCAAAAGCTTCATCCATCTTCGTTGCCTCAGGTTTAGATCCTTTGTTAAAAAATGCATTCCAAACTTTTATGATCAATATAAATCTCATAAGTCACACCATACAGATAATGTCTCCAAATCTTAAGTGCAAACACCACAACTTTCATTTTCCAAATCATAAGTAGGATAGTTCTGCTCATGTCTCTTTATTTGTCGAGAAGCATAATCAAGTAATCGTTCTTATTGCATAAGCACACAACCCAAACTAACAATAAAAGCATCACAATACAATATAAATCCATCCAATCTTGAAGGTAAGGTCAAAATTAAAGTTGATGTTAACTTATCCTTAAGTTTTTAAAAAAATCCTCACACGCCTCTAATCAAACTAAAAATGAGTATGCACCTTCGGGTGGAGATTTAACTCCTGAGCTAGTCCAACAACATCAGCGATGGCAAAATGCTGATAAGACTACTAAATGTTATATTTTAACTTTTATCAGCGGCTTGTTGCAAAAGCTAATTGCTTGTATGAAAACTGCTAGTGTAATGGTTCATCACCTACATGAGATGTTTGGTGTAAGGACCAGGTCTGCAAGGGTGAAAGCTATCCAAACCTTTCACAATCTCAGACAAAAACTTGGTGAACTAGTGCGGGATTACATGCGTAAGGTAATCTTTATGGTCACTGAGGCTGAGATGCTTGGGGTGGATATGGATGCAGACACGTAGATGATTATGATCATCAATAGCTTAAACTCTTCTTTTCATCAGTGTAAGTTGGACTATGAGCTCAACAACAAGGATTACACTTTGAGTGAGTTGATGAATACTCTCCAGAGTACGGAGGAGATATTAAATATCAAGGCTCATGGGCCAGAAGCTAATGTAGCATCTTCTTCTAAGCCCAAGGATAAGGGCAAGCAAAAGAAGAAGGGTCTAATGAAAAAGAAGGCCCAAATAGGGGTCAAGGTCCAACAACATCAAGGGAAAGTGTTCCCGCTGTGATAAGATGGGCCATTGAAAAAGAAACTGTCCAGTCTACCTTGAGTCCCTTAAAAGCAAACAAGATATGGGTTTCTTAAGTTTGTTAGGAACTAGAAATGTGGTAGATTTATCTGATTTTTTTTATATTAGATTCAAGAGCCACTAATCATGTTTGCAATTCTTTGCAGCGGTTCTAGCAAAAGAAAAGACTACCTAAAGGTTAGTTTCAAGTCAAGATAGCAGATGGATCCTATGTTTTAGCAGAATCAGTAGGAGTAGTTATCTTGGACTTTCCTAGCGGTCATAGGTTATATTTGGAGGATGTTTATTACATGCCAATGATTGTAAGGAACATGATTTCTGTTTTTTGTTTAATAAAGTCTAGTTATTCCTTATATTTTGAAAATGTTGTTTCAATATATGAGAATAAGGATTTTATTTGTAATTCAATATTATTCTTCTTTATAGAACCTATGAAAGACTCACTAAATACCACAGGATTAATAAAACCAAGACATTTCAATGACTCTAGCATTAATTCAAAATATCTGTGGCACTTAAGAATGGGTCATATCAATCAGAAAAGACTTGATAGGTTAGTCAAGGAGGGGATTCTTATGGGCTTGGATAATGATCCAGTACCCACCTGTGAATCTTGTATTGAAGGAAAAGTGACCAAGGCCTCATTTCCTTCTAAAGGAAACAGATTTGAATCTACGTTGGACCTGGTACATATAGATGTGTGTGGGCCCCATGAATGTACAAGCTAGAGAAAGTTATGAATACTTCATAACCTTTACATATGATTACTTTAGACATAGCTATTTGTATTTGATGCATAAAAAAAGTGAGACTTTTTAAAAGTTTAAGGAATTCAAAGCTGAAGCTGAGAAGTAGCTAGGCAAGCCATTAAAACAACTTTGATCGGATCAAGGTGGTGAGTACTTATCTGGAGAGTTCTAGTAATATTTAATTGACAACAGAATAGTTTCCAACTTGTCAGCTCCTCAAACACCTCAATAGAATGGTGTATTTGAGAGGAGGAATATGACTCTATTGGAAATGGTAAGATCGATGATGTCCTATATTAGCCTTCTAGAATTGTTTTGGGGATATGCCATATAAACAGAAACATATCTTCTCAACTTTGTTCCATCCAAATCGGCGCTTAAAACACCTAGGGAGTTGTGGATTGGTGGAGTGTCATTGCGGCACTTGAGGACTTAGGGCTGCCTAGCCCATGTTCTAAGGCCTGAATCCATAAAGATGGAACCAAGGTTAAAAGTATGTTTGTTTGTAGGATATCATATAGGAACCCTAGTGTACTATTTTCACAGTCCTCAAGATAGGAAGGTATTTATGTCGACAAATGTGACCTTCTTAGAGGAAGAATTTGTGAGAAATTATAAAGGAAGAAGTGAAGTAGTACTAAAGGAGTTAGCTATTTCATCCAATTTAAGAGTTGATATGGATATAACAGAACAAGATGTCGAAATGGATTCAAAAGTTGAATTAGAAGAGCAACCTAAACATCAAGTAGTGCTTAAATGTAGTAGGAGGGTTATGAGACAGCCAGATAGGTATCTAGGCCTAGGAGAAGGCTTAATTGCCATCTCAGACTAAGAAGAAACAGATCCCATTATGTATACACAGGCTATTAATGATGTTGATGTAAAAAAATGGCTCAAAGCGATGGAATCAGAAATAGATTCCATGTACGCTAACGATTTCTGGATCTTTGTAGATCTACCACCAGGTATAAAAGCCATAGTGTGTAAAGGTATCTACAAAAGGAAAAGAGGATCAAATGGAAAGGTAGAGACTTTTAAATCTAGATTGGTAGCTAAGGCTTATACTCAAAAAGAGGGCATAGACTATGAAGAAACTTTTTCTCCAGTTGTCATGCTTAAGTCCATCAGGATTCTTTTGGCCATAATAGCCTATTTCGATTATAAAATATGGAAAACGGACGTCAAGACCATATTTCTTAATGGAGGTCTTGAGGAGACCATTTATATGGCCCAACTAGAGGGTTTTGTTGAGCCAGGTAATGAGCATAAGGTATGCAAGTTGTAAAGGTCCATTTCGGACTTAAACAAGCATTTAGGTCTTGGAACATTAGGTTTGATAAGTCTATCAGAACCTATGGATTCATACAAAACCTAGATGAGCCTTGTGTTTATAAAATAACACAAGAAGGCAAGGTTACTTTCCTAATCCTGTATATTGATGACATTATGCTCATTGGGAATGACACGGGAATGTTATCTATGGTTAAGGGATGGCTAAATGAACAGTTTTCAATGAAGGATTTGGAAGAGGCTAACTATATTCTAGGGATCAAACTTATAAGGGATCGTAAGAACAAACAGATAGCCTTGTCTCAATTAATCTATATTGAGAATATGCTCAATAAGTTCGCTATGCAAGATTCCAAGAGTGTTTTCACACCTACTAGTCATGGAATCAAACTTTCAAAGGAACAAGCACCTAAAAACATTCCATATGCTTTAGCAGTTAGAAGTTTAATGTATGAAATGCTTTGCACTAGACTGGATATTTGTTACGTAGTGGGACTGGTAAGCAAATTTCAATCCAATCCAGGAATGGAGCATTGGACTGCAGTTAAGTGCATACTTAAATATCTTCGTAGGACGAAGAGCTTAATTCTTGTTTACTCAGGAAGTAATCTTATTCTGACAGGATATACAGATTCTAATTTCCAATCAGATGTTGATTCAAGGAAATCAACTTCTGATTCTATATTTACTTTAGGAGGTGGAGCTATATTTTGGAGGAGTGTCAAGCAATCTTGTATTGCTGATTCGACTATAGAGGCTGAATATGTTGCTACTTGTGAAACAGCAAAAGAAGCAGTCTGGCTCCGCAAGTTCCTAAGTGATTTGGAGGTAGTTCTAGTGGCAGAAAAAGCCATTACACTTTATTATGATAATAGTGGGGTACTGGCTAATTCTAAAGAATCTTGGAACCACAAAGCTGCCAATCACATGGAGTGAAAGTATCATCTCATAAGGGAAATAATACAAAGAGGAGAGGTGAATGTGGTAAATATTTTCACAGATCAAAACCTTGCTGATCCATTCACTAAGACTGTGCCTCAAAGAGCTTTTAGGGACACCTAAAAGGGATGGGAATGAGGAATATGTCAAGCTTGCTTTAGGACAAGTGGGAGATTGTTAGAGTTATGCAAATATAATGCCCTGGAAAGCATGTATTTATATGTAACTTAATCTTCTTCCAGTTACAGTTTTGTAATGAAAAATATTTATTATTAATAAAACAAAAGAGTTTGGTTTTATTTGTATAAGCATAAAATAACTAGTAATAAGGAACCAAGATTCTTTTGTTAATAATATACATATATATGAAGATGTATGGGAAACATGTATATTATTAGAATCTAAATTTATCGATTCATAGTTGAATAATCAAGTTGGTCGCTTGATTATCGTTTAGACTGTAGTGTTGCGATTTATCTCCATGTAAATAAAGGAGTTTACTTCAAGGGAATGATGAGTTTCATATCATGATAGTAGTCGACTATCGATAATGGCACTATTAAATGAATCTGGAATCACGTATGTTTTAATGAATAAAGTAGGCCGTTACTTTAATCTTAAAACATACATTATAGCATTTGCTTATTATGGACCACAATCTTGATGAGTGGTGAACTTATATGTGTTTCATTATAATTCTTGATATGATCGGGATATATTTTTATAGAGTATTAATTTAGTGTCTGCATGTTGGAATTATTAATTGAAATATATATCAGGGAACATTCACTCAAATAAAGAGTTTATAGTGATATCATCACTTCTAAATGTTTTATGGAGATGATTAAACTGGCGCCAGGAGTTTGATGGACTAGCAACCCATCAAGTCTTAACACCAAGGTTAAGATCTTATGTGTTAATCACCATATAGAGTAAAACAGGAGATCTAGAAGGAAAAAACCAATATAATGCAAAACGGTAATTTTACCTTTTATTATGTGGATGGCTATAATAAGGTTCATAATAGGGTTTGCAATTGGACATTTTATTTGAAATATGTGTTCTTATAATATTTAGTAATTCAAGAATTTAACTAATTATCTTTAGTGGAATGACATTTAGTTAATAAGCTAGAATTAATTTTAATGAGATTAAATTAATTCTAGGCTTATTAGAGCTTGAATTAT
>JANZXR010048388.1:0-13136 GCA_027575705.1 Erythroxylum echinodendron | reverse complement strand
ATGATTTATACCTAATCGCAACAAAAATAAAATTAATCCCCAACATATAGTAAGAAGAAAAATCGGGGTCCAACAATGTTCAAGGGGGAAAAGCCCTTCTATAGAAACACCATCCTTGCGTGAAGAACACATGTTTAGAGCTTTTAGGAAGGATTAAATTCAAGGATCATCGTTAAGATTCGAGAAAGTGGTACACAAACACCAAAATTTCCAAATTTTGGCATAGAAGAGAAAGAGTTTTCTAATTCAATTTTTTGTTAATTTTACTTCTTCTATTCTTTGGAAAATGGTTTATTTGAATGTTGATGATGTTATGAAGACTATTAGTGGCCGACTTAGTTTTGAGGATTGCTTTTGAACTATTTTGTTAGAAATCCTATTTTATTAAATTGAATGAAGTTGTCTTTGATGATTGGTGATCTTATTTGTTATCTTGCAATAAATCGAGAGAGTGAGCTATATTAATTGTGTAGGATTATGCAACAAGAGTTGGAAACCTATAGACTTACAATCATCATTTCAATTGATTAGTTAGAAGAGAGATCTCGACAAGGTCAGTTGATTACCTATAGGATAGTTTAAAAACTAGTTGATTAGGTAGAGTCATTAGGTAGGTTGAGAGATTGTCCAAATGATTCCTTTTAATTCGATTAAGGGCAATTAGTTATACCTTGAGAGTGGGTAATTAATATTTGAAAATCTTGGGTGAGACACAATTCAATTAATAAAATAGGAGGGAGACAAAATAGGATAGAAAGTAATCTCTAGTCTTTAGATTCTTGAATTATGATTTTTCTTCCCTTTAGTATTGTCTATTGCTTTGTGTTAGTCTTTTAATTTTAATTTACATTTTTAGATTATTTGCATTAAACAATTTAGTTTATAAAAAAAAGTCATTATCTAAATTAAGTGGTGTCTGGGCATCAATCCCCGTGGGGTCGATATCTGCCTTTTTTAACTACATGTCGTGACCCATTCACTTGTAGTTTTTGAGCATAAAATGAGTAGATTGTATTACATAATTACACTCAACAGTACTTGCCTATAGTATTAGACAGAAAGGCGATTGGTTTTAGTACAAGTGGGAGATTGTTAGAGTAGTGCTCTAAAGGCAATCACCATTAGCACTTTTGTACAAACTTTATTTTGATTAATTAAGAGAAAGACAATTTTTCATTAATTTGATGTTTATTTATTTATGAATTGATATCAATCTTAAAACGAATTAATGAAGTTCATGACGTAAAACATAGAATGAAGGAAATCATAATGAGATCATGATAATGAGATTCCTATCATTTGTAATTATATTAATATCTAAATTATGCCTAGCATAGGATTAATAAGATAGGACATTATCAATCTGAATAGACTAGCACATGTTATACTCCTTGATTTGATTAATAAGTGGATCTAACAAACTATAAGCATGAGATGTTTAGAGTTAACATGTGGATGCTTAGTAAGAGTAGTAAGTACATCGGATGACCCGCTATAAGCTTATCATATGGATGATCTATCAAATATCAATGATTAATCTCATCATAGCAATGGAGCAAATATCCTTAAACTTGAGGTACTTAAGGATATCTTAGATACTGATCCTGTGTTGTGATATCATTCCTTGTTGCCTTAAGATGAGGTAACTTATAGGGTGATAATTGGGTACAACTATTGGTATTCGAAGATAATTAGGTATCCAATAAAGGATTCACCACTCCTGATTGAAGGAGATGATACCCATGACCTCTTATTAGGGTCATTGCTCAGGAGTCTCTAGTCAGAGTAGTCATGTGTCATAAAGAGAGTCTTTAATGACATATAGAGTAATGAGATACCATGACAAGAACTAACATCACTTGGACTATATGTGACGAATTTAGTCTAGTGGGAGTTGACATATATTCTATACTTTGAACCAAGTGGGGTATAGAATTGTAAAGGGACGAATTGCATGGTAATTATCTATAGAACGATTCGTAAGTCTGATGATTAACTATCAAAGAGCTCATGTGTTAATCCATTTATATTACGAAAAATTGGCATCATGAAACCCTTCATGTTTTGCTTAAATTAAGAATTAATTCAAGTGGCATGAAACCATCTATGATTTTCTCAGATTGAGAGTTAATTCAAGTGCTCAAAATAACCAGGAACCCAAGGTTCACACGTATAAAAGATCAAATAAAAACTAAAGTGTGCATGACTGTCATTGAAGTAGGAAGGCCATGATCGTGACTGAAGGCACGATAGATGATGCATAAGTGAGTTCTTCACTTATATACACATGAAATAATAAGTGACCATGAAATAATAAGTGAATAACACACTTAAGTGAGAGGATAAGGGGTCCAAAAGTGTTCTGGAGTTAGAGAGAAGTGTTTTTGAGTCTTGTTCATGCAATTTATGCAACTGTTGTATGAATCTAGCCATATGTAACATAATCTTAATCTATCTCTCCATTTCAGCATCTACTTAAACTCATCTTGTTTAGAGCTCTAACCAACCTTACACACTGCTTTTCTTCATCTTTGTATATTCTTGAGTGATCAAGGAAGGTGTTTATAACCTAAACAAGGATAATATTAAAGAAAGTAGGTACATTATCAAAGGCACATATGCTGAAATTTCATGTCCTTATAATCTATCTATGCATACATTTAAGATTCTAGATTTTTGGGGATAACGTGGGGTTAGAATTTAGATTTCAATGCTTCCACTAACTTGTTATGCATGTGACATATGAATCCATGGCTAATGCGATATAATAAAATTGAAAATAAATAGGAAATATAATCTGAATGAATGATAGGAGGTAGCAATGTCAGGAAACTCCTGATCCGGGAAGCACATTGAGTCAGCTTCTTCTCTACTTCTCTCTTCCTTCTTCTCTATATCAATCTCTGTATGAATTCTCTCTAGGTTTTCTCAAAAGTGGATGATGCAAAAGCCATCGAAACTTGACATTTTTTAGTGTTTAGTGCGTATTTAGGTTTTAATTGTGTTATTTTATATGTTCAAATGTCTTTATGGGTTAGTATGAGTATTTGAGCTTAAATGTTATATTTTTGAGGTACCTTGGTATGTTAGTTAGTGTTTTAGGGTAAACAGTGAAAAGCGGAGAAGTTTCAAAGAGTTTCGGGTCGAAAACACGACCCAAAATCATGGTACAATACGTCACGATAGTGACAGAAAGAGGCGAGCTAACAGGACCCTGGCCACGATTATGCACTTTGGGCCATGATCGTAACAAAGAGCTATATGACAAGCCACGATGGTGCACTTTGGGCCATGATTGTGACAAAAAGGGTTAGCCACTAGCCACAATCGTGGCCTGCATTGAGCTGATACAAAAACTCAAATTTTGTAAGATTTTTTAAACCGTTTCGACCCTAAATTAACCTTAGGGCTTCCAAGATATGAATAAAACATTAGAATAAAAAAATAGAAGACTTTTTAGAGCTTTCACATCAGCCAAAATTAAAAAACCCTAGAGAGCTATTGAGTGATTTGAGGAAGGAGACAAAGGAAGAGAGATACAGAGACGAAGCTTGAAGCGAAGTGCTTCCCAAAACAGGTGGTTTGCTGTCATCGTTGCCTCCATTGATCCGTTTCGAGTGAATTTTCCAATTTATTTATGTTTTGTTGATGCATGAAATTGAGAAAATTATTAAGAATAAGTTATGTCGAATGTTGATTATTGCCTAAACTCACCTTCTAGATTTTGTCTTTGATTTTAACGAAATCTGATTTATTTTACTTTTACTTGAGTTATTTGTGATTCAATATATGTTCTTAATAATTTGGCAATAATCTGAGAGGGTGAGCCAAGTGAATATCATCATAGTGGGCTAACAATAGTTAGGTAACTTGATAGACAAGAATATAATCAAAGTGATGAAATCTGTAACGAGAGATCGAGCATAGGTTTCCGATAGTTTATTAGACAATTTTAGAACTAATTTATATTTTGAGTCAATTTTAAGTCGAGATATTACAATTCCATAATTTAATTTAAGGATTATTAATTAGTGTTTAAAGACTATAACATGAGAGAGAATAATCCACCCTAGGACTGTCTAGACCCAATAATAGGATAATTGCATAATTGATTAGATTTTCATTAATTTCGGATTAAAACCTTTTCTCTCTTAATTGGTAGTTCCTAGGTTAATTCTTGATTTGGTTGCGTGATTTGCTATATTGTTCTTATTTTTGAAATTTAATTCCCATAACTGATTGTTGATTAATTAACCTTTTAATCATTTATTTATATTGTTGCGATTTAGTTTTACCTTAGATTTTGGGACTAGATTAAACCTCCTCGTGAGATCGATACCTTAGGAACTACACGAATGACCAATGCGCTTGCAGTATTATCAAGGTTAAAATAGTAAAACTCAGTGTAAGTAAACCTATGATTAAGTTTTTTAGCGTCGTTGCTGGGGAGGCGATAGTTTAGTTTTATAGTTTAAGGCGTTGGATTACCTTTTCGTTGTTGTTTTTATTTATTTCATTACATTTCATAATCATGCTCTTACATGAACACGAGAGTCATGAGAGGTTCGAGTTGTGTAGTGGGGATGTTAGATTTTGATATCACACGATTAGAACAAACACTAAGGAAAGCTCAATGAGAAGAAGAAGAAAAGATCGAAAAATCATCAATGGCTGAGGAATTTGAATGGAATATAGATCAAGAAGTGAACCAAGGATGGCAACAGACGACCCTGATGGACTTCATAAGGCTAGGTTTCAACTCATCAAACCAAGGAGTGGCTAGGCCAGTAGTTCAATAGGACTCGTTCAAGATAAAACTGACCTTCCTTAATATGCTTCAATAGAATGAGAAACTCAATGGATTAGCAAACGAGGATCCCAACTCGCATATCGATAACTTCCTTGAGATCTGTGATAGCTTCTGGTATCATTGGATGTCATAGGATGAGGTTAGAATTAAGCTATTCCCCTTTACACATAGAAATAGAGTGAAGGCTTGGTATTATTCACTGAGCTTAACCAACTTCATGATATGGGATTACCTTGCACGTCCCTTCGTGGACAAGTGCTTCCTACTGACCACGACAATGAAGAATATAAAGGAAATCACCAATTTGCATCAAGGTGATAGGGAGTCCATCTAAGAAGCGTGGGAAAGATATAAGGACCTGCAAAGGAAGTGCCCACACTATAACCTACCTAAGGAATTCCTTTTATAGAGTTTTTATAATGAAGTTAACCCATAAATAAGAGGCACAATTGATGTAGCGTTAGGAGGATTCTTGATGTAAAAAACTATTAATGAGGCAGAGGACCTGATTAAGGAGACAGAAAGCAACAGTTTCTTGCTGGTAAATGAGTGAGGAAGCAACCGACTACTTTTAGAGTGCATAAAGGAATTGTCACGGTTGATCAGATGATAGAGATGCAAACAAAGATTGACAACTTGAAGTAAAAACTAAACAGCATGGAGGAAATGTCCTTAGCTCAGGTGAAGCCCGCACAATTAAAGTGTGGGCTCTGTGGCCAGATAGACCATGATACCGTGGAGTGTTATTTAAAGAAGGAGGACAGTTAGGACTAAGTGAATTATATAGGGGCACAATATAGACAAGGAGAGGGTAACAAACCCTACACCAGTACTTACAACCTTAAGTGGAAGAATCACCCTAACTTATCCTGGTCAAACAATAATGGAGGAAAGTTCAAGCCTCAGGGACAATCGAGCTTTAAGCAAGACAAAATAAGCTTGATGGAATCAAAATTGGATAAGTTCGGTGGCTTAGAGGAAGCACATAGCAGACTCGAAAGAAAATTCGAGCAAGTCACATAGAACCATGCCTCATCCTTACAAATCTAAAATTCCAAGTAGGACAACTAACAGAAGCAATGACTACTCAGAATGTTGGAACTCTTCTATGCAACACTGAGTCTAATCTAAAAGAATAGATCATGGCAATCAACAAGACCCATGATGGGGAACCTGAGAAGGTAAAGGAAGGAGAAGATGAAGGAGAGCCAGTGATCAAGTCACTTAAGGCAACTCGATGCTTATTTCCGTTCCCTATAGTGCAACAACTAGAGTTATATGCAAAGAGGGCAGCGAGGCAATTATAGGAGATTGGATCCAACAAGGTCAAGGAAGTGATGGAATAACTACGAACAGAGCTCATGTTAAAAGAATCCGTCACAAAGAAGGTTAAGGAGCCAGTATCGGAAAAAGATCCTAACGTCGTGCAGAAGAAAGAGGGCCTATGTGACTTTTTTATCCTCTGCAGCATTAATATAATCATCATAGATAAGGCATTCATGGATTTGGGTGTGAGTACAAACATGATGCCCTATACTTTGTCTGAAGTTGTGAGTTAGTGCCCACTAAGTTTTTGATAAAGACGGTTGATAGAACAATTCATAAACCATTGGGGATTATAATGGATGTGTCTGTAAAAGTTGATAAATATATCTTGCCAACAGACTTCTACATCCTTGACATTAACAAAGATGTTGACACCCCAATAGTTCTTGGTTGACCATTCTTCTCCACTACACGTTCAACCATTGACGTCGACGGGGGTGAATCAACTCTGCACATAGGAAAGGAGAAATTGACCTTTAAGATAGCTAGAAGAGAGTACGCTCCTTCACCTCTCGTAGATATTAAAGAATCCAAACCTCAAGAAGAATGGGAATATATCAACCTGGGAATGTTTTCAGGAAGAAGTGTTCATGAAGAAGAATGCGAGGAAAGGAGAATTATAAGGAAGGTGGGATCTGTAGTATTATAGCTCAAGTGCAAACTCTATGATTAATGACTACATTACCATTGCACCATTTATCCTGACCACCGTGAGCTTAAAGGAGCGTCAAGCTACCAATGCTAAAAGAAGCACTGCATAGGAGATAACCTATGGAAAAGTAGTTTTTTGACTATTTTTGTTCGAACATTTGAATTCGATAGTTAGGAATATTTCATTTTTTTATTTTGAACAAAATTAAGAAGGAACATGATTTTGAAATATGTGGATGATATCTCAAGCACAAAAAGAGAAGTGAAAAGGGCCGCGAAAGAATTATAAAGTGAAATGGAAAGATTGAAAAAGAACAAAAGAAGAAAATTAGGAAGTGGTGGTAAGCCACAGGCCACGATCCACGATGTAGAAAGAGGGAGGGCGTAAATCTTTAAAAGAACTATTCTGATTTTCCCTTTTTACCCACCTATATATTCATTTTTAACTTCACTTTTACTTTCACTTTTATTTCTACTTTATCTCTCTAGAATTTAAGCATCCAAGCACTCTCCTATCTCTCTAAAAAAATTTTTAACCCCCAAATTCTTCCATATTCTACCCAATCATGCCACGCATTAAACAGTCAGCCTAATAAGAGCCATATGGACGACAACAAGTTGCGGGACGTGGACAAAGAAACTACACAATAGACTTTGGCACACCTTCCCAATCTACATAGAGGAGAAAGGTACTCGTTTCGAATCCCTTCGCGCTAGACAATTTGTAGTTTCCTAAGTAGTTTAATTTTGACACACTTGATAGGCTAGAATTGTGTGAGCGAGTAGAAAACCTAGCAGAGATGATCTAGTGAGCTCAATTCATATGATTTTAGTTTCCTATTTATGAGGAGCTTACACTAGAATTTTTCACTTTCTTAACATAAGACCTTAATAATCCAAAAGAATTGTGGTTTAGGTTGGGAGGACGAGCCTGTGAATGAAGTGTAGAAATCATATGCGAGATGTGTGGATTCCCCGAATCCTCCATCATCGATCATCATAAGGATTTTCATCCTTTTTATTATTGGAATAAGCTTACTAGAATTGACCAATTTCATACCAAGAATGGTCATAACAAGGTTATATGGTCCTATGAACACTTATTACTACACAAATATGTGCCAACTGGTTTTCGAGAAAACTAAAACCAAGAAGTGTTCCATAAAGGAACTTTTTGTGTTGTAATGCATGGACCACAATATTTCAATCTTCACATCCACATATATGTTGAATTCCATTCTTGTAACATCACACAAAAGGAAGAACAATTTAGGAGTGGGGTATATAGTGTTTTCTATTGCAGAAAATTTTGGCATGGAATGAAGGGGATTAACTATTCATCTCCTGAAATTGTTAAACCATCATCACTTATAGCAAGTTGAAATCCCTAAGTTCCATACATGTCCGAATCAAAGTAAGTTACGTAAGCTAGAGCTCAACACCAGCTCCGTAAGAAGAGGAATTTGAGGAAGAGAATGATGAATATGGTTGGAAGGAGGTTTTGGATGCAATCTCTTAAGCTAACAAGACACTTGTGGAAAACACCAAAATGGTGAAGTAGATGGTCCGAACACAAAGATGCCAGAGTTGAAATATCTGTTGGATCTACAAATATTTCTAAGCTCAAGGCATTCAATTGCCGCCACTGACACCATCACCACCTCAATCTCTATAGGATTTATGTCTAACCCATTTATTTTTATTTTTCAAATTAGCCTTCAGTTCTGATTTTTATGTTATTTTATTTTATTTTTTCTACTTTAATGTCTATTTTTTCTTGTCTTCTATACGCTTGTGTGATCCCTTCACACAATAAGGACAGTGTGTTGTTCAAGTGTGGGGAGGGTTATATGTTTTTCTTTTGAATGTGAATTTTTCATATTGAATGATAGTTATTAGGTTGCATTTTATGAACTATATGAATGTGTCAATAGCTTAGATGAAGTGAAATTTATTTAATTTTGAACATAGTCTATTAGGTTGTAAATAATCATTAGCTCACAAAATTAGCGAATTAGGAGCCTTTGGATAAATATATAGCTTAATTAGCATTTAGTGTAAATTACCACCCTATAGGTTGTCACATTTATTCATAATTTAAGGCTTTTTAACTTAAGTAGCTTAACTAGTATTTTTCATGGAAATAAGTAGCTTAAACAACAAGGTAGGCTAATAAAAATTGGAAATTGTTTTTTAAAAAACTTATTTGTTTTTAAATAAATCACAATTTCGCTAGCCTTTGGGTTATGAATAGAGCTAGTAGCCAGTTGAAAACATGATATAGTTAAGTAACTGGATCGACACGGTTCACAAATCTATGCGTTCACATCAAAACATTACAATGACATTTCATCGAAGCTGTGTAATAAAAACTTGACTTAGTTAAGTAACTGGATCGACATTCATTACCAATGTTTATCTCCGTATAAAAAGACTAAGTCTATGTTCAAAAATAAAATAAAAAAAGGTTGTGTTTCCTTAATAAACCTACCAGACTTATACTAGCTTGACTTTTCATGACAATTTACTTAGGAACTGTTACAGTGTCTGAAGGACCAAAGAATTATTATTGTGGGTGTACAATTGAAAGGGGTGAATAAATTAACACTTAGATCTCGATTAATTTAGATATTTAGTTTAAAGCTCCTAGAAATTTTGCATGTTAATGATTAGACATAACTTGAATGAATGTGTTTAAGATTAACTTTATTGGAAAAAGTCAAAGCCTCATTATTACATTGTGAGTTGTTATATGTTTTTTGATTTGTTTGCTTGAGGACAAGTAAACGTTAAGTGTGGGGATGATGATAGTTGTGATTTACGTTAGGTTTTAGGGTTTAATTTGTTAAGTTTTTAGTGTTTATTTTGAGTGTTTAGTGCATATTTAAGTTTTAATTGTGATAGTTAATGTGCTTAAGTGTTTTTATGGGTTAGCATGAGTCTTTGAGCTTAAATATTATATGTTTGAGGCTCTGGGCACGATCATGGAAGGCAAGGCCATGATCATGGCCTGCATCAAGCTGATACAGAAACTTGAATTTTACGAGATTTTTGGGACCATTTTGACCCCGAATTAACCCTAGGCCTTCCAAGATATAAACAGAACATTACAAGATAGAAAAAGTAGCCTTTGCAGAGCTTTCACATCAGCCAAAATTTAAAAACCCTAGAGAGCTATTGTGTGATTTGAGGAAGGAGACGAAGGAATAGAGATATAGAGACAAAGCTTGAAGCAAAGTACTTCTCGAAGCAGGTTGTTTCCTGCCATCGCTGCCTCCATTGATCCGTTCTGAGCATATTTTCCAATTTATTTTAGTTTCATTGATGTACAAAATTAAGATAATTATTAATAACAGGTTATGTCAAATGTTGATTACTATCAAAACTCACCTTCAGGATTTTGTCTTTGATTTTAATGAAATATAATTTATTATGCTTTTATTTAAGTTATTTGTGATTCAATATCTATTCTTAATAATTTGGCAATAAACTGAGAGGGTGAGCTGAGTGAATATCATCAAATTGGGCTAATAAGAGTTAGGTAATTTGATAGATAAGAATTGAATCAACCTGGTGAAATCGTGTAACAAGATATTGAGCATAGGTTTTCGGTAGGTTATTAGACAATTTTAGAACTAATTTAGGATTTGGGTCAATTGTGAGTCGAGAGATCACAATTCAATAATTTAAATTAGGGATTATTAATTAGAGTTTAAAGATTATAACTCAAGTAAGAGTAATCCACCGTAGGATTACCTAGACCCAATAATTGGGTAATTGCATAATTGATTAGATTTTCTTTAATTTCGGATTAAAACCTCATTTCTCTAAATTAGTAGTTCCTAAGTTAATTCTTGCTTTGGTTGTGTGATTTGCTATATTGTTCTTATTTCTCAAATTTAATTCCCATAATTGATTGTTGATTGATTAATTTTTTACATTTATTGTATATTTTATATTATTGCGATTTAGTTTGACCTTAGATTTTAGGACTAGATTAACCCTCCTTGTGGGATTGATACCTTAGGTACTACATAAATGACTCGTGCGCTTGCTTTATTACCAAGGTTAAAATAGTAAAACTTTGTATAAGTAAACCTGGGATCAAGTTTTTTGGCGCCTTTACCGGGGAGGCGATAGTTTAGCTCTATAGTTTAAGACATTAAATTAGCTTGTAATTGTTGTTTTTGTTTATTTTGTTACATTTCATAATCATGCTTTTGCAAGAACACAAGAGTAATGAGAGGTTCGAGTCGTGCAATGAAGACGTTAGATTTAGATACCACATGATTAGAACGAACCCTTAGGAAAGCTTAGCAAGAAGAAGAAGAAGAGATAGGAAAATCATCATTAGTTGAGGAATTTTAATGGAATATGGATCAGGGAGCAAATCAAGGATGGTAATAAAGGGCCCTAATGGACTTCATAAGGCCAGGGTTTAACCCGTCAAACCAAGGAGTGGCTAGGTCGCTGGTTCAAGTGGGCTTGTTCGAGATAAAACTGGCTTTCTTCAATATGCATCAACTGAACATGCAATTCTATAGATTAGTGAATGAGGATCCCAACATGCACATCATTAACTTTTTTGATATCTATGATACCTTCAAGTATCATTAGGTGTCGGAGGATGTGGTTAGAATTAGGTTGTTCCCCTTTACACTTAAGGATAGAGCAAAGTCTTAGTATCATTCGCTGAGACCAGCCAACATCATGACATGGGATCAGCTTGGGCGTGCCTTCTTACAAGTACTTCCCGGTGACTAAGTCAACGAAGATTATAAAGGAAATCACCAATTTGCAACAAAGTGATGGGGAGTCTATCTATAAAGTGTGGGAAAGATATAAGGACCTGCAAAGGAAGTGCCCACACCATAACCTACCAAAGGAATTCCTTCTATAGACTTTTTACAAAGGAGTTAACCCACAAATAAGAGGCATAATCGACATAGTGTTAGTAGGATCCTTGATGCGAAAAACTGTTAGTAAGCTAGTAAACCTGATTGAGGAGATGGCAAGCAACAATTTCTTATGGACAAATGAACGAGGAAGAAACTGGTTATTTTTAGAGAGCAAAAGGGAATTATTGGTCGATCAAATGACAGAGATGCAAGAAAAGGTTGATAATAAACTAATAATGCAAGAGAAGGTTGACAATAAGAATTCATTTCTCCATTCATCACATGAACTAATAAATCCTCTTTTGATTGTCCATCCTAGAAACATAAAATAATTACAAGCCTTTTAGGCCCAATGTATTTTTCTTAGACTTGGATCTTCCTCTTTGAACTCTTCACTCACATAATCCGACCCATTCGATAAACAAAGTGTAATGGCATATACAAAAGCTGAATTTTGTCACTTTGAAAAACAAAACTTTAGCACTAGATTTTTAAAAAACTGAATCTTTGTTATGAAAAAAAATTTCAGCACTAGTTTTCATTAAAACCGAAACTCATTTCATGGAAATAAAAAACCAGCACTTAATATTTTATCAAAATCGAAATTTGATTCTTTGAAACAAAATTTTAGCATCTTTGTTTTCACAAAACTTATGCCAGATACACAAAAGGATACACCGAAATGTTTTACTCTCCATTTCTTCAACCCATAACTGCTCCATCTTCATCATTACATCAATTTGTACATTACAAAATCAAAGAAAACAGAAAAATGAAGCAAGGAGGAAACATGCTGATGACAGACCACCCTCCTTATTACAACCAAATGAAGAAATCGTACAAGGTAAATGTAACTTCTATGGACAACCAAAAGAGCAACACATGCAACATATATATATCTATCGCATAAAATATGCAGCATACACAAAAAAATTGCCAACCCATGCATCAACCATATACGAACCAAAATCATGCGTTAGAAACTATCTCTGATGCCAATTGTTAGATCGGAAAAAGAAAGCATGCAATATTTGGAGAAACGGTAGATTTCAAAACTTTTAAGAAATCATTTTTCCAGTGGAAGCAGCAAATCCAAATCATCATTCCAATCCATACATGATATGGTATAAGGATAATAAAAAACATAAATAAAATGAAGAGTATTACCGACTCCTTCGCTACAACTTTAAATCCTTGCTGCACTATCCTCTCCTTCTTCTTGTATCCAAATCCTCATTTGCTTTTGAATCTTTTCCTTTAGCAATCTATCTTCTCCTTATTACTGTATCCTTAACCAATCTGATTTACCTCTAGTTCTTCAAGGACAACAAGGTTAACAAAATCCTTTGGTGGGAAAGGAGAAGAAATGTTTGAAGGAGATTTTCTTAGAAGAAGATGAACCAAAAATGAGACTCTTTCACTTGGTAATTTCGGTTCACCCTTGCATGAAA